>JBCNJP010002696.1:0-12734 GCA_039602395.1 Deinandra increscens subsp. villosa | reverse complement strand
GCAACCAAGTTAAAACCTTCCTCAATCAGCCATTTGCTTTTTTCCTTCACAGATGCTAGCTCCTTCTGCATTTGCTCTCTTTCTTCGGTTAATGCCTTGACGGTTTCAACAAGGGCAACATTTTCTTTGAAGGATTAAAACGCAAATGTTAAAGGTGATAAAAGACTATGCAAGTGCAAATGGAAAATTATGAAAATAAAGAAATATAAGAGATACCTTTGTTAACAGCTTCAACTACTGAATCACATTGAGAGGTGATCTCCAACATTTTGATGGCTTGTTCATCAAATATCTTCTTTTGATCCAAAAATTGGCTTTTGAAAGCCATCGCATCATCCTGCGCCTGCTTGAGATCTCTCCTCATTTCCTGCTCAAGCGATACCAGCTTCCGGTTCTTGGTTGTGAGGAGCTCAACCTTTGCATGTAAATCATTAATCTTCACTTGATCGCTTATAGAACCAAAAGAGGCCTTATGCGCCAACAGCTTCTTGGTTAACTCTTCAACTCTCGCCTCAGCAATGATCCATCGACCATACACATCTGCCACCAGGCTCTGTTGCTTCGCTTGTGCAAGCATGAGCTCATTTGAAAAAGCTTCATTAGGAATTTGTTGAAGGCTGAAAATGTCAGTAGGAGTACTTCCAAGTAGAGTGATCTTCTTTGCGATTGAGCTTTCGGTGCAAGTATCACCATTTCTGACCTCCCATTGAGGGACAAAGACAGCGTTCACATCAACAGAATCCAAACCCCTACCAACATTGCTTCTGAGGGTAACCAGATCTATCTCCCTCTTTAACCACTCAGAGGTAGGAACAGCAAAGCTCGGAGCATCCTTCTGCGAAGAAGAGGACGCATGAGCTAAATTGGCCAAAGTGATCAAAGATGAGGTACCTTTCTGCAAAATACTTACATCAGAAAAACCTGGTTCTTGTGACATATCAGGTGAATTCAATAAATAATCATCAATATCAAAATCATCAGTAGGAGGAGGGGTTACCGCAACATCAATCTTTGACTGCACACCCTCTCCTAGCTGTTCATTTGCTTCAAAATTCTCCGTAGAATCGGAAGTGACCTCGGTGGTTTCGGAAGTGTGTACCTTAGACTGATGAGGTGAAGATTGTAAACTCCAACGAGGAGATTTCCTTTTAGACATAAGGGGCTCATGCGCTTCCTTGGTAACAGTTGCTTTTGCGGATCTCTTTATCTTGCTTCCACCTTTGGGCGGTAGTGATGCTTTTGAAGACAAATTTGCATGACCTTCAACGACTTCCTTCTTCTTACCCTTGAGGGTGTTTTCCCCACTCCCTCCAGCACCATCCTTGATCGTTTTTGTGACATCAGCAGCATCATTACCCCCAGATTCGACCTCATTCACCTTTTCAGAAATAATGGCATCTGACTGCACATTCATTTGCTGTTCAACTTGATCATGTGCTTCTTCGGGACGATAATCCAGGAAGGAGCTGGCAGTCTGCCGAAGAAATGGCATTGACCCTTCTTCCATAAGTTCGGCATTGAGGTCGACATCATCAAAACTTTTCAGTTGCATGGCTTCGAACAGATCCATCTCTGCAAAATAAATAAGAATTTATCAAAAACTGTCGAGACATTTTAAGGATGTGATCGCAAGTGGTGAAAGGGTAATTCCTTACCCTTCCCTTGATTTGTCAGAATCGGCCAAAGTTCAGGGGTAAACCAAGCCCTACTCATTCTACAAAAGAGAAGAATGGCTTCCGGAAGTTCCCGGATAGGGCTTGCACACGACACTAACTTATCGAAAGACTCCTGACTATAGTCGCCGTCGTTTGGATTTGGATCGTGAACTACATCTTCCACATCCCTCCATTCCATTTGAAGAGGAATGCATCGATCATCGATGTAGAAGAATTTGGATTTCCAGGAACGAGGGTTGGGTGGAAGATGGGTGCTAATTCTCTTAACTGCTCTCCTACGCTCAAAAGTATACCAATCGCCAGCCATGGTGATTCTATAGAAAGCCCTAAAAAGATTGACACTTGGAGACACATTAACAGCCCTACAAGTGGCTTCGAAATGACTCAAACGTGAAAACCCTTGGATATGCATCTGAGAGACATGGATCTTGAAAAACATCAAAACTCTCATAAGAAACTTGGTGAAAGGGAGACGATAATTCCCAAGTTTGAACATATCGACATAAACCCCAATTTTACCATCAGGGAAAGGGGAAATGGGAGTTTTTGGCAGTGGAAGAGTGGGATTCAATGAAAGGGGAATATGGTACCGCTCAATAACTTCATCTAAGTCGCGTGGCGACATAGATGAAAACGAGATATGCATATTGTGCTTACTCGAATCGTCATCGACCTTAACTGACGGAGACGCCATGAAAATGCAGTAAAAAAGCAAGTAGGAAATCGACTGACCTTTCGAAAAGAAAAAGCTTGAAGAAACAATTAGGGCTTGAAGAACAAAGAAGAGCGGCGGCAGTGAAAAGTGTAAAGAATTAAAAATGAGAAAGGATTATATATGGGGCAAAAATCTCGGATACAAATAACCGTTTGAATTTAAAAAATTCAAAAATAAAAAACCAAAAACTGTCCCGTCATTTAATCCTCGACTGACACGTGTACTGGCGGGTATCAAGAGTACTCGAGTGCAGATCAACATGCAAAACGCGCCTGACAAGTCAGTTAGAATTCTACACTTGCAGAAGCGTCTCTTTGCAATAATACGTTAAAATCCTCATAAGGATGTGACGATTACATTTGCAGGAACATTCTGCTTTAAAGACAAACAAAGTCTTTTGATCTATTAAAGAACTGGCTTCACTAGCATTTCCTATGATGATCTTTATACCTTAGTCCTTAGTCATTTCTATAAAACAACATAAGGACTAGGGGGACTTAATGACCAGATCTATGAAATCGTTAAAAATTGGAAAATTTCTGATCTTTGAAACTTGTGATCTACACAAAAGAGAAATGTGTGTTACACTCTTTTTTCCTTAGTTTCGGTTTTTTCCCACAGGGTTTTTCCGAACAAGGTTTTTAATGAGGTAACAAATCAAAAACACATGCGAACTTAATAAAGACGATCGATTAAGGTTCTCAAACCTCAGCGGAAGTACGAGACACTTTTAACTTCTAGTCCAATAATTATTGCTCGAATAATCAATGGACTAGGGGGACTTGATGAGGATAGGTCAAGACCGGACATGCAAGTGTCCTGGCATCTACACTTCCGATGGTAAAGATCCCGAGAGCAAGTGTCACACAGAGAATGAGCTGGAAGCGATGCAGTTGCAGATGAACAAGATGCAAGTGCATCCGACCAACTCATGAAGATGCGACTTCAGAGGCTCTATAAATAGTTCTTTCACTCATTTGCAATGTAACTTCTAATTCCAGAAAATACACATTTACTGTGTGTTTCTCCCAATTGTAAACAAATACTTGAGATATCAATAAATTTCTAGATTCATCGATTATTCTTCTTAGATTAGCTGGTTCCTAGTTGAGTCGTGATCTCTCATTTACGCACGGTGAGATTTTGTGATTCATCACCTACCATCAGACCCTACCACAGAAAGCACCAATTGACGTCAAGATGAAAAAATCAACCAAAATATCCAACCAAATTAAAACAGAACTCCATTAATTCTACAACAGTTAGGTGACAGGTAAACTGTAATGTCAAATTTCCATTTGGTCAATTCAAAATCATCAACCGTACAAAATAACAAATAAAAATTTCATGTTTAGTTGCTGAACTACATCGAAGACTTTCTTCACATTTCCTATTATTATAGGTCACCCAATCCTACGACGTTCTGTAGTAAAACAGTAACATATATCTAAAATTTGCAAATCTGAATTAGTGGTAATCTCATTAGAACAACACATGTAAAATTCGTAATTTTATATCATTAAACTTAATCTTCATGTCATTGAAAAACCAAAGTCGTTTAGATTTCATAACTCAAGAAAATGCATAAAATGAAGCAAAAATATAGCACATACAAACCTGGATCTCAAGCTTGGTATCATCACCTTCACCTAATACTTCCTTATTAGTAAGTGAAAGGAATCTAATTTTGTCCAGAGCCTGAAAATTGTAATTTTCAAAGAAAGAGTTACAAATGAAAACTCTTAGATCAGCTCCTAATTAGGGTAGAATGATTAGAAAAAAAGTTGTACCTTACATCAAATGCTCTCAAATGCAAAATGAATGACATTAGGTATGAGAATGAGATCATGCATCAAGGTTTAGCAAACCTTTTGACAACATCAGAATCAGTAGATAAACCATGTGGAACAGCACTAAGCTTCTCTTCAACCTTGGGCGGAGTCATGAGTTCATCTGAATTAGACTCTGCATTCGCGTGTAACTTTTAACCTATAAAGCATAAATAAAAAGATTATCAAACCTATATATAATATATGCATGTGTGTGTTTGTTGCCAGAATCGAGCGTCATGGCAACCTCACACTGGGGCTCACTGTTAGTAGCTAGCAGCAATTTATAGTTGTGCTCTTCAATCGGATTAAAGGCTTGCAATTAGTTAATATATAAACAAAGGAAATATACAATTCTCACAAAACAGGAAATGCAGATCAACAATTTCTATCAGCTTTGTGAAACTAATGGATTAAATCAGTTAACGTTGTACAGAGTACAGAAGACTAAACCCGAAATAGTTCTTAATCATTTAGGCAGGTGAGGTAATATTCATGAACTCTCACAAAAGGCATAAAATGAATTTGTTAACAGTTATTAAAAAGTAAGGAAGATCCGTATATAGAATTTGTACCGTGATCTGGAAGAAGAAAGAGGAGACATAGCAGAAACGAAACCTAAGGGAGAGTTCACTTCCTCTGATACATCTACTATTTCAGGCATACCTTGCGATGGAGACCTGTATCCAACTCTTTAATCCAGGTAAAAACAGCATCAGAGTTAAAAAAAAATTAAAGCAACCTCGTTTTCAGTTGCATTGGCCTCTAGCTGGGATTCTGCAAAATCTAACACAGAATTCTCCACTTCCCCATTAGCAACTTTTGATTTTTTATTGCTTCCCTCTAAATCCTTTTTCTTGTTCTTTAGGGATCTAATAGGTGTCCTAAGCCCTTCAACTTTGTTGGCATACATCTGTATCTTGAATAACAATCAATCGATGAATTCTGGAATCAAAATACGTACATTCATAATGTGTTGAAATCTGTTTACATCGACCCATATATATACCGACATCGACGGTTTACCAACTTTTAAGACTGACACATACAGTCCCTAAACTAAATACATAATGACATATGGACTAAACCTTAACTTTAACTATTTACAACACTGACCCATTAACTTTTATAACATGGTTTGAATGATTATAAATCAACACTCCCCCTTAATCTTTTAAACCATGCCTTCAATCACGATCAGTCTATGGGTCCTTCCTTGTTTCATCAAACGTCTTCATTTCTTTCTTTGTCTTTGTCTTTTTCTTGAGCATGTTGTGACCTTTTCTTGAACCTTGATCTTCTTTGTATCTTGCCTTCTTATGATATTCTTTATCTTTAAACTTTGGATTTCTTCCTTTCTGACATGCATAATTGACTTTGACTTTAACTTTGACTTGATCTTCATGAGTTGTAGCATGAACTTTTAACTTTTCTTTATATTCTTCTTGAGTATCATCATTTTCACCATCTTCTTTTACTTGTGCCATTTCATCTTCCTGACCTTTCACTAGTTTGTATTTGGGTGGAAAAACACGAACTTCATCTGATTTCATCTTCTTACAACTTGGTTCAACTTCATTGTCTTTCTCATTTTCTGATGATGATATAACCTTGAATGTCTTCTCTTGACAACCCTTTTTATCTTCAACATACACACCAAAATGTTCTTCTTCTTGGTGCTTCCGATCATCTAATTTCTTTTCACACAACTTTTCTCGTTCATGCATACGTTTTTCAAACTCTCTTTCTCTAATATTTAATCTGATCTCAAATTCTTGTTTCTTCACTTCTAAGTCATGAAACATTTGAGATTCTTTCCTTCTAAGTGCTTCTAACAGTGTAGACTTCTCTTTGGCAAATGTTTCCTTGGCTAACTTCAAGGATTCCAGTTCTCCTTTTATATAACTTTCTGTTTCGTATCTGAGACTTGTCATTTTGTCTTCTTCGGTCTTCTTATTAAGATAAGCATCTTCACCTTGAACAAGCCTTGTCCATTCTAGTTCTGTTTCCTTCTCGTTTAAGGAAATATCCTGCTGATCCTTGTAGTTATCCTTAATTGCCATTAAGAGAGTCGGTTCATCGTCTTCTTGCACGAGATTTGACTGTTCTTCTCTTTTGTTTATCTTAGGACAGTCTGAGGCATAGTGTCCATAATTATTACAGTTATAACACCTAACCTTACTTATGTCCAACACAAATTTGCTTCGGTTCCTCGGGTATTTCTTTCTCCTATCACAATCTTCATTATTCCTGATGAAGTTGTCGTGTGACAAATTTTCTTCTTTTCCTTCTTCTCTGAATTTGTCACTGCTTCGGCCTCGTGATGAACTAGAACTTCCTTGTTCACTAAGATCATCGTCTGAAGAATCTTCTTCACTTTCATCTTGTTTAAACTTCCTTGAGCGCCAATTGCCTTGTGATGATTTGAACTTTCCTTGTCCATGAAAACGCCTTCCATGCGTGAATAAGAGTTTCTCTTGATCGTCTACTTGAGTAACTTTCTTTAATTTGATCCTTTCCTCGAAAGCCTTCAAGCGTCCTATTGTCTCGTTTAGACTCATTTCGTCTAGATCACAAAATTGTTCGATAGTGGCGACGATTTGAGTAAACCTCTCTGGCACAGAACTTAAGAGTTTCCGTACTAGAGTTGGTTGATCAAACGTTGATCCTAATCCGCTTGCCTTCGTGACGATCTGATTTAACTTAGCGGTGAAGGAATCTATCGTTTCTTCTTCCTTCATTTGTAGCAACTCAAATTCGGTCTTGAGTGTTTGCAATCGTGCCTTCTGCACGCGATCTACTCCAATGTGACGTGTCTTAAGTGCGTCCCAAATCTCCTTTGCAGATTTGCAGTTTGCGACTTGCAGTATCATATCTTCTGATAACGCCTGGAATAAATATGCACATGCGGTCTTGTCCTTCTTGACATCCGCTTGCGTATTCTCGTTTGGTTCTATCCTTTCCCATAATCCATTTGCCTCTAGTATGGTTTTGATTCGGATGGACCATACGGTATAATTCATAGATTTTAAGATTGGGCATTGGAAAAAGGGTGAGGACACCGTTTCTCTATGTATCACCATAGCATTATTGTTGTTTTCAATATCCGTCATGGTTTCTATTCTAACCAAAATGCGATACAAAATATACTTGCAAATCTATATCGTGATTTCTAAAGTATGTAAATCTAGAATTTCCCTGATCTAGATTGATGAAATAAATTCAAGTAAGTAATTGATAAAACCTGGGAATTTTTGTGAATTTTTAATTAAGTAACAACCTATGAATTCTCTTGATTTGCGATTGAATTTGAACGCCAAAAACGACCCTTCTGGTTTTCGGATAATGACGACGAACAAACAACCGAATCCCTTTTTTGATCTTCTGAATCAATTTATGATTTTAATCTTCTGGTTCTAGAACGTGGATACCGAATCGACTTCCCCCTCTGAACCGATTTAATCTGAAACGATTTCTTCTTCTAGTTCTTAATTGATTTACTCTGAATCGATTTTCCTGAACCGATTTGATCTTCGTGTCTTCTGAATCGATTTTCTGATCGATTTGTGATTTGGAATCGATTGATTATACATGTGCTCTGATACCAAATGTTGGCCCTTCGGATCTTAAACAACAATCAATAGAATTCTGGAATCAAAATACGTATATACAAAATATGTTCATATATATTCGACATCTGCATATCCATCGACATTTATACATCCCTAAGCAGTTACCAACTTTTTAACTTGACACTTACAACCCTGCACTAAATACATAATGACATATGGACTAAACCTTAACTTTAACTATTTACAACACTGACCCATTAACTTTTATAACATGGTTTAAATGATTATAAATGAACATTTGAAACATTTTGAATGTATAATTCCATCGTGTAGGAACGTCCCGATTCGATCCTAGACAAACGGAATTCATATCCTTACACATTTTTCTATATTTCATATATCTTTCTCTACTTTGTTTAAAAATAGAACGCAACATGTTTCTAATTGCTCTTTAAAACCACAAACTTACGTAACATTTAGACCATATTGAACCACCAAATTTATAATATGGGCCACACAACGACTATGGAAAAACGTCCCAATGTAAATCGGTTAATATTTTAGTTTTAATTTTTCAACCGCCGTAGTGTTGTTTGAGGCATTGTCAAAATACATAGAAAAAACTTTGTTTTCCAATTTAAATGTTCTAATTACGTAATTTACTAGTTTGAAAACATTTTCTCCCGTGTGTGGATATCCAAACAATTCAAACGCAACCGTATGTTTCATCATTTTCCATGATGAAGGACAAATCCAATGAGCGGTAACACATAAATACGATTCTGGTAAATTGTGTGGAGCCGACCAAACATCGGTAGTTAAGTTAACACCGGTTTCCAAGTTTTAAAAAAAAATAAAATTAATTCTTTTTTTGCAACATTCTGTAGTTTTAAACATTCACGTCTAAGAGTTGTGCGACTTGCTTGAGCGTAGCGAGGTTGGAGAGTCTCTCAAATCAAACTTATTAATCGAGGGTTGTCGAAGTGATCAAAGGGAAGAGCTTCTTGGATCATAAACTTTGCCATTCGGTCAAGAACCATACTCAAGTCGAAATTAAATATGTCTCCTTTGCTACTCATTTGTGCTTGATCATTAGTCGGGTTCCTGTTCAACACCTTACAAAGATTTGTTTAAATGTTTCCTCAAACTAGAGTTTGTCGCCGCCTCAAGAAGTGCCCCACACACATGACAACACGCCTTTTCACCACAGTTCGACATTTCGCATAAGTCGAAATGTGCCCAGACGTTTTTGTTTCTATTTGTTTCTTTTATCCTCACGATAAAAGCGCTTAAGGATGCATTTTTCTCAACGGATGCTTCACTTTGGTTGGCCACTGCGACTAACGAGATCATAAATGAGAGGTTTTTTTTTGGCTTTGAGAGAGTTTTTGAGTTTTTGGATGTTGAAATCAACCCATAACATTACAATAGTATTTATACTAACTTAGAAGGGCATTGGGGACCAAAAATACAAAAAAACGGCTAGAAAATCAGTCCTAACGACTATAAAAGTGCAGCCGGTGAAATGGGTTCTAAACTTGATGATTGTTTTACTAAACACTTGTAAGGTTACAGAATGATCTTACTACTGCGTGAATCAATCAATCTAGTGAACACGAGAATGTAAATAAGAGATTTCTTATTGAATCACACAAGATTACAAAGAACACTCTCTTGTTTCTCTCTCTAGAACACAGACAGAAATGTGTAGAATGACTTAGAGTGTTAAGCTCTCCTTCTAACACAACCTATTTATAGTAGCAACATATAAGCCTGCGTACCAATTGGTACGACGAACCATGGTGCGTACCAATGGTATGCTGCCATTGGTATGTTAACACTCAGACTCGCAAACACAAGCTCACTTAGATACAATACACGAGACACTCTATAGCATAGGAATATGCTCTAATAGACTCCCCCTTAACGTGTAGTGTATCTATGCTAACTAAACTTCAGTCTTCAATCTTCAACATTGCTACATCTGATTCTCAACTTGAAATTTCTTGTCAGCTATAGAGCTTGCATGGCTGGATCACTCTTAAATAATCTTTGAATTTCAAGATCCATTTGTGAAAGATATTACAAACTCCCCCTTTCACCATGCTTGAGTCTTGACAGTACAAAACCTGCAATATCAGAAGACAGAAACGCGGTTTCCTTTTTTTATGAAAAATTAACTTAATCTTGGCGCAAAATTTCTCTTTGAGAATCCAAGATATATTTTTGAAACTTGATTTCGTATCACATGTCGATCGGTCGAAAACAAATAAGAAACAAAATCTTTTTGGCTTTTTGAAACTTTACATCAAAACACACCGAAAATATTTTTGATTTTTTTTAAGTTTATGCTAAAACACACCTAAAATCTTTTTGGAATTTTCAAATATGAAATATAAATGCAATACAAAATCAGACACTATTTTTGTCTTTTGCGAGAAAGATCACAACTTGGGATCATATTGAACATAACATGCTGAACTACACTTCAATTTCAATTACTTCAGCACACAATTTATGTCGATTGCTGATATAATTTGTCCATCTTAAACTGAGGCACAAGCATACTCATAACATCTGGATATGTTAAGGTATTGATTAGATTCGCTTTGACCTGTGTACCCCACACTATCATACATACTCAGATATGCATTTTATATCACACTTTGTGACTTCACTTGTGATTTAACACATAGTGATTGAATCCATGATATCGTCAACTGTGTTCCATGCAAAAAGAAATAAGAACGTTAAATCGTCTACCTTAAGGTCGATCTTTCAATACGTAGTAGATAAGGCCTCAGATTGAACAAAATAAGAAAATAAAAACAAGTTGAAATTGTATAACCCAACAAGAATCAGGTCGGTAGTCCCGTACACGCAAATAAAGTCCAATGAGTTATACGAAACACCAAAGAAAATAAAGCAGAACGTCAAACGAACAACAATCAAGTCGATCTTTTGATACGCAAAGAAAGTCCGATCGTTTGACAAAATAATGAAAATCAAACAAGTTCAAAACTTTGCAAAATGAACACATGTATACACAATGACTTCTCCTTTTTCTTTTTCACACATCTTTTCAATATTACGATTCATGATGTTGTCCATTTGGTCAAACATTAGTATTTAATGTATATATCACATCTGAATACTTTCTGATTTGATGTCGAGTCTACCAAGCACATCGAACAATGATCTTATGGCTTTTTCATCTAATTTATCCATGAGACAGACATGTAAGCCAATGTACTATCATTCCCAATTATGTCAGATACAAGTTCTCATTTTTCAATGTTTTTCTATTTTTATGTTTTTCTCCCCCTTAAAATGAAAACTCTATTTTTGGAATTTTCATTTAACAAAACACAAAGACATTATTTTTGACATTTTCAATTTTCTCCCCCTAAACTACAAACAGAATGTAAAAGAAAGAAAATTGACCTTCCGACATGGATACCTTCCAATTTTAGCTTTCAGAAAAATTTCAGTTTTGAAAGTTGGTATCACTTGTAGTTTAAATTAAATCAGCAAAATACACCTCCATCAGTAACTTTTCATTCACCGATAGGTCTTCTAGAAGTACTTGCACACTGGTCAAAACCATTAGCTTATAAATGACCCGAAGCGAATTGCTTCCTGATTACCCTTTGAAACCACTTTAGGTTTCTAGATTTGTTGTGTTGGTAAATCAGTATTCGAGGAACCGGTCACAGTTGATTGTGACGAACAACCGACATATGAATCATTTTGAAATTTAGGTAAAAACCGTCCTTGACGTTTAAAAAATGTCGGTTGAAATTCATCATATACTCTGCCATATTCATTTATCAATTTGGCAATTGCAGATTTACCAAAATATGGAACTTTTCCCTTTCTTTGACTGAATGCAACTTTTGCTGGTCTCTTACAAAACCAGACAGTACCAGTGGTTCCTATCACCAAAGATGTTCACAAGCCTATTCAAGAGATCAGTTCCCCAAACCCGACACAAGAACCTAGCGCATTTCATGCTTATAAAGTTGATGCTACAAAAATGGGGGAGAAATCTGACTCAACACTAAATGAAACTTCAACCTATATAACTCCTATAGAAGATGATGAAGCAAAAAAAATACCAGTTGAGGTTAAATGGTCTGCATTCAAAAGAGAAAACATTCAACCTTTTACTGTTGAAGAGGCATGGGAGGAAATCAGAAGCAATGAGCTATTGGCTGTAGCACCTCCTAACCTAATGCTAAAACAGCTGGTTCAAGCCTCTTTATTGATTGTTGGTGCCTCTCCTGCTAATATTCAGAAACTCATCAACTTGATGAAAAATAAAATCATCCTTGTGGAAATGTCTCATGTTGATCAACTCTTGACTGATAAATGTATAACCATGGAAACGGATCTTACTACTGCATGATTCAGTTAATCAAGACCAACACGATATAAATAAAGCTTTGCTTTATTGATTCACTAAGAGTTACAAGCTACAGAGAGAAACACACTCAGTTACACACAGTTAAGAAGATGAAGAATGACAGCACTACTTAACTCTCTCTAACACGAACTATTTATAGTCACTTACATACTGGCTGACGTACCACCTTGCGGACCAGTTGGTATGCCCGTACCAACTGGTACGACGGACCATATGGTACGGCTAGCCGTTAGGCTGGTAAACGTATAGATCTCGTCGAGATGAACATTTTGACTGGTATTAGCTGGCGTAACTCTTAACGGTTCTCAAGTTACGTCAGTTTTAGTGAATACTACTTTTCTGCCAGCGTACCAAGCCGTCGACTTCCGTACCAATGAGATTCAGCGTATCACCAGCGGATCAAACAAGTCAGCGTACCAAACCCAGACCAAAAAATTCAGCGTACCACCAACCTCAGCGTACCAACTTGAGCAGCGTACCAATGTGGTACGGAGTAACTGTCAGCGAACCAGTTTA
>JBCNJP010002695.1:0-15083 GCA_039602395.1 Deinandra increscens subsp. villosa | reverse complement strand
GTATAAAACATATAGTAAAATAAAATTATTACAAATAGAATTTGTGTATCCACATGTCATATAATAATATAAATACATATAATCTCACCGTCTCTTGTTGATGCTGTGATAACCAAAAAAAGGGTAAAAAGCATGCTTATGATAAGCTTCATCTCCCGTTGTGTTGTTGAGTTATGTTCAAGATTAGTGTCAACAATAAATTGATTGTTTTTGCTTACAAAATTCTGCTTTTATAGGATGTTTTTTGATAGAGTTACATTTAATTGGTATATAGTACGTTAAGCATCAAGAATTAAATGGTATGATTCGGTTATAATTCAAAAATGTAGTCATTGAATACATACACATATATGTACAGGGAATGTAAATGTCTTGTATTTTGTAATGTACTTTTATCATTTTCCATATATGATACAAACAAGATATTAGTTAGTTTTATAAATTATTAAAATGGTATGTTAGTTAAGACATTTACTATTTAGTATATTAGTTAATTAGGATAAGCTAGCGAAAGTTTAAAAGTTGAGTTATGTAACGGTGTAAAACTATTATTTCCAAATTTTAACTAATAAAGAATGATAAAATGGTAAAATCACACATCCCATATACAATAGTTACGAAAATTTTACAGTAGTGTACATATAATGTATTTAGCATGCCCACAAAGTTCATAATTTTTAGAAGTGTTAACAATTTTTCTAGCTTAATGCTTAATAACCATTATTAAATGGTTAAAAAAATAAGAATTACATGGTAAAAATATCAAATGTTGGAAATAATAGTTTTTCAAAAAGTATATAAATGTAATAATTTTATATGATTTTAATAAAATTATTTGGATAGTTTTTTTATAATTCTCTTCTTATTTACTAGTACGAACTAGTAAAAATACTACTGTTTTTTTAAAAAAAACGACAAGAAATGCATTACTATCTCCAGCACAGCTCAAGAACATTAAGTTACATTTCTATCAATAAGATAAAGATTTTAGATTAAATCATACTGTTAGAGTGAGGCTTGTATGCATTAATACAAAACTGAAATAATGCCCGAGGATATAATCATTATAAATGTATTCATGATGAAGTCAAATATTATACAATTCCACATAAAAAAACCTTATCGATGTAGGTCCCGATTAGTCTCGGGCTTTTGTTCTTGGGAACTTCATCATCTCAACTCTTTTAAAAAATTGTGGCTCGTTGCCCCTTTTTATATCATATTTTTTTTATAAAGAAAACGAGAAGTACTATCACATTAAGTGCTCATTATTTTATTAAACTATTTAACTTAGACGTTTGAGACTATAGATTAGTCTAGATAGTATCTATTTGGTTGATAAATCATTTAAATTGGGTAGCTCCAATTGAAAATTCAATCATGAATGAATCTTTTTTGTGATAAGACATTAGTTGGTGCAACTTACTTGGTAGTAACATTGCTAGGTGAAAATTGTCGATATATTTGGCTACGGACTAGCATAGATTGCATCCCGCATTCTTGTATACATATCATAACATAAAATGGCAATGTTTCACAATTATATATGAAACTCATTTATTAATCAAGGCTTAAACCTATGAACTCCCCATCTATTTTTAGTTAACCTTTTCAAGCATGTTTTTCAGGCAATTACTAAGGTTAGCTACTTGGACATGCATGATTAGGAACACCGAAGAATAGTAACCTTGTTGTTCATCATTAGACCAACTCTTAAATCCATATTGTAACCATAATGTCATGTATGACCCTTTTATGTATGGAATAAATACTTAGTATTTCTCTTATTCAACCATGTGTAATCTTTAACCCGCCAACCCGCAATCCGTCAACATGCTAACTTGCCAAAATGACTCGATTGTGAATCCTAAGAATTAACACCCATGTATATATTTATATATCACTGAATAATGTATTCTTAAACGCAAACATATATAGTTTAGATTAGCATAGTAATTGACAAACACATTGTGTTGTGGCCTCCCATTTTCTCGAAGTGGTCTTATCATGCGAATTCCTAGTAAGACACTTCTTTATATCACAGACCGATCAACCAGGAAAATCATCAGCTTCACCACATTCTAGTTTATTTGTATTTCTACTGTTATCACCTCCTTCATTATCAAATAAAATGTTAGTTAAGACATTATCAACTATTTAGTACATTACTTTATACAAAAAATTAACTAAAGATTCAAAATTGATTAACCATTTTGACATGTGACCAATTTAATAGGCATATGCCATCTTTTAATTTTAAAAGACGATACTAAAATATAGACTTGTTTATATAGTTTTTTGAGCTCTTTAAATGTTAAAAATGATACATTAAGAACTTCATATTTATCTTTAGAATAAGACGAAATATTTAATCAAATTCGAAACATACTCTCATACACTTATCATTTTTAGGAAGACACCGTGCTTTCGTCATATATGCGTTGTGGATTAGTTTGATGAATTCTAAAATATATGTTAACGAACGATGATACCATGTAGTCAGAAAATTTCCAAAGGTATAATGTTTTTATATAAAAAGATATATTTAGGAAAACCGACGACGAACGGCATTAAACAATTATGTGAGTCACAAGAAGCGAGACATAGTTTTCAAAGAATGTCGGTAGCATCGATTGAAAACACCGGGAGCGGAAGAACGAAAAAACACACAAACATATAAATTAAGAGATATCAACCGAATAATTTATTTTTAAACATAAACATATAAAAGCTTTTTATTAACAACACCAAATACAAAAACACTGTGTGTTTAAATAAGCACATTCTCCCGTAGCGCTGTCACCGTGCAAATTCCTACACAAATTAGTACACTTTTCTTTATCACAAACCAATCCACGAGGCAAATTATCAGTTGCACCACATTGTAGTTTTCCAGCTTTCCAGCAATCGTGAGTTTGATTGGGATTTCCAAAACCTAACACAACCGATACCATTATTTCAAATTCCAAAATTCATATATGTATAAAACATATAGTAAAATAGAATTATTACAAATAGAATTTGTGTATCCACATGTCATATAATAATATAAATACATATAATCTCACCGTCTCTTGTTGATGCTGTGATAACCAAAAAAAGGGTAAAAAGCATGCTTATGATAAGCTTCATCTCCCGTTGTGTTGTTGAGTTATGTTCAAGATTAGTGTCAACAATAAATTGATTGTTTTTGCTTACAAAATTCTGCTTTTATAGGATGTTTTTTGATAGAGTTACATTTAATTGGTATATAGTACGTTAAGCATCAAGAATTAAAGGGTATGATTCGGTTATAATTCAAAAATGTAGTCATTGAATACATACACATATATGTACAGGGAATGTAAATGTCTTGTATTTTGTAATGTACTTTTATCATTTCCCATATATGATACAAACAAGATATTAGTTAGTTTTATAAATTATTAAAATGGTATGTTAGTTAAGACATTTACTATTTAGTATATTAGTTAATTAGGATAAGCTAGCGAAAGTTTAAAAGTTGAGTTATGTAACGGTGTAAAACTATTATTTCCAAATTTTAACTAATAAAGAATGATAAAATGGTAAAATCACACATCCCATATACAATAGTTACGAAAATTTTACAGTAGTGTACATATAATGTATTTAGCATGCCCACAAAGTTCATAATTTTCAGAAGTGTTAACAATTTTTCTAGCTTAATGCTTAATAACCATTATTAAATGGTTAAAAAAATAAGAATTACATGGTAAAAATATCAAATGTTGGAAATAATAGTTTTTCAAAAAGTATATAAATGTAATAATTTTATATGATTTTATTAAAATTATTTGGATAGTTTTTTTTATAATTCTCTTCTTATTTACTAGTACGAACTAGTAAAAATACTACTTTTTTTTAAAAAAAAACGACAAGAAATGCATTACTATCTCCAGCACAGCTCAAGAACATTAAGTTACATTTCTATCAATAAGATAAAGATTTTAGATTAAATCATACTGTTAAAGTGAGGCTTGTATGCATTAATACAAAACTGAAATAATGCCCGAGGATATAATCATTATAAATGTATTCATGATGAAGTCAAATATTATACAATTCCACATAAAAAAACCTTGTCGATGTAGGTCCCGATTAGTCTCGGGCTTTTGTTCTTGGGAACTTCATCATCTCAACTCTTTAAAAAAATTTGTGGCTCGTTGCCCCTTTTTATATCATATTTTTTTTATAAAGAAAACAAGAAGTATTATCACATTAAGTGCTCATTATTTTATTAAACTATTTAACTTAGACGTTTGAGCCTATAGATTAGTCTAGATAGTATCTATTTGGTTGATAAATAATTTAAATTGGGTAGCTCCAATTGAAAATTCAATCATGAATGAATCTTTTTTGTGATAAGACATTAGTTGTTGCAACTTACTTGGTAGTAACATTGCTAGGTGAAAATTGTCGATATATTTGGCTACGGACTAGCATAGATTGCATCCCGCATTCTTGTATACATATCATAACATAAAATGGCAATGTTTCACAATTATATATGAAACTCATTTATTAATCAAGGCTTAAACCTATGAACTCCCCAGCTATTTTTAGTTAACCTTTTCAAGCATGTTTTTCAGGCAATTACTAAGGTTAGCTACTTGGACATGCATGATTAGGAACACCGAAGAATAGTAACCTTGTTGTTCATCATTAGACCAACTCTTAAATCCATATTGTAACCATAATGTCATGTATGACCCTTTTATGTATGGAATAAATACTTAGTATTTCTCTTATTCAACCATGTGTAATCTTTAACCCGCCAACCCGCAATCCGTCAACATGCTAACTTGCCAAAATGACTCGATTGTGAATCCTAAGAATTAACACCCATGTATATATTTATATATCACTGAATAATGTATTCTTATACGCAAAGGTATATAGTTTAGATTAGCATAGTAATTGACAAACACATTGTGTTGTGGCCTCCCATTTTCTCGAAGTGGTCTTATCATGCGAATTCCTAGTAAGACACTTCTTTATATCACAGACCGATCAACCAGGAAAATCATCAGCTTCACCACATTCTAGTTTATTTGTATTTCTACTGTTATCACCTCCTTCATTATCAAATAAAATGTTAGTTAAGACATTATCAACTATTTAGTACATTACTTTATACAAAAAATTAACTAAAGATTCAAAATTGATTAACCATTTTGACATGTGACCAATTTAATAGGCATATGCCATCTTTTAATTTTAAAAGACGATACTAAAATATAGACTTGTTTATATAGTTTTTTGAGCTCTTTAAATGTGAAAAATGATACATTAAGAACTTCATATTTATCTTTAGAATAAGACGAAATATTTAATCAAATTCGAAACATACTCGTATACACTTATCATTTTTAGGAAGACGCCGTGCTTTCGTCATATATGCGTTGTAGATTAGTTTGATGAATTCTCAAATATATGTTAACGAACGATGATACCATGTAGTCAGAAAATTTCCAAAGGTATAATGTTTTTATATAAAAAGATATATTTAGGAAAACCGACGACGAACGGCATTAAACAATTATGTGAGTCACAAGAAGCGAGACATAGTTTTCAAAGAATGCCGGTAGCATCGATTGAAAACACCGGGAGCGGAAGAACGAAAAAACACACAAACATATAAATTAAGAGATATCAACCGAATAATTTATTTTTAAACATAAACATATAAAAGCTTTTTATTAACAACACCAAATACAAAAACACTGTGTGTTTAAATAAGCACATTCTCCCGTAGCGCTGTCACCGTGCAAATTCCTACACAAATTAGTACACTTTTCTTTATCACAAACCAATCCACGAGGCAAATTATCAGTTGCACCACATTGTAGTTTTCCAGCTTTCCAGCAATCGTGAGTTTGATTGGGATTTCCAAAACCTAACACAACCGATACCATTATTTCAAATTCCAAAATTCATATATGTATAAAACATATAGTAAAATAAAATTATTACAAATAGAATTTGTGTATCCACATGTCATATAATAATATAAATACATATAATCTCACCGTCTCTTGTTGATGCTGTGATAACCAAAAAAAGGGTAAAAAGCATGCTTATGATAAGCTTCATCTCCCGTTGTGTTGTTGAGTTATGTTCAAGATTAGTGTCAACAATAAATTGATTGTTTTTGCTTACAAAATTCTGCTTTTATAGGATGTTTTTTGATAGAGTTACATTTAATTGGTATATAGTACGTTAAGCATCAAGAATTAAATGGTATGATTCGGTTATAATTCAAAAATGTAGTCATTGAATACATACACATATATGTACAGGGAATGTAAATGTCTTGTATTTTGTAATGTACTTTTATCATTTTCCATATATGATACAAACAAGATATTAGTTAGTTTTATAAATTATTAAAATGGTATGTTAGTTAAGACATTTACTATTTAGTATATTAGTTAATTAGGATAAGTTAGCGAAAGTTTAAAAGTTGAGTTATGTAACGGTGTAAAACTATTATTTCCAAATTTTAACTAATAAAGAATGATAAAATGGTAAAATCACACATCCCATATACAATAGTTACGAAAATTTTACAGTAGTGTACATATAATGTATTTAGCATGCCCACAAAGTTCATAATTTTTAGAAGTGTTAAAAATTTTTATAGCTTAATGCTTAATAACCATTATTAAATGGTTAAAAAAATAAGAATTATATGGTAAAAAAATCAAATGTTGGAAATAATAGTTTTTCAAAAAGTATATAAATGTAATAATTTTATATGATTTTAATAAAATTATTTGGATAGCTTTTTTATAATTCTCTTCTTATTTACTAGTACGAACTAGTAAAAATACTACTGTTTTTTTAAAAAAAAAACGACAAGAAATGCATTACTATCTCCAGCACAGCTCAAGAACATTAAGTTACATTTCTATCAATAAGATAAAGATTTTAGATTAAATCATACTGTTAGAGTGAGGCTTGTATGCATTAATACAAAACTGAAATAATGCCCGAGGATATAATCATTATAAATGTATTCATGATGAAGTCAAATATTATACAATTCCACATAAAAAAACCTTATCGATGTAGGTCCCGATTAGTCTCGGGCTTTTGTTCTTGGGAACTTCATCATCTCAACTCTTTTAAAAAATTGTGGCTCGTTGCCCCTTTTTATATCATATTTTTTTTATAAAGAAAACGAGAAGTACTATCACATTAAGTGCTCATTATTTTATTAAACTATTTAACTTAGACGTTTGAGACTATAGATTAGTCTAGATAGTATCTATTTGGTTGATAAATCATTTAAATTGGGTAGCTCCAATTGAAAATTCAATCATGAATGAATCTTTTTTGTGATAAGACATTAGTTGGTGCAACTTACTTGGTAGTAACATTGCTAGGTGAAAATTGTCGATATATTTGGCTACGGACTAGCATAGATTGCATCCCGCATTCTTGTATACATATCATAACATAAAATGGCAATGTTTCACAATTATATATGAAACTCATTTATTAATCAAGGCTTAAACCTATGAACTCCCCATCTATTTTTAGTTAACCTTTTCAAGCATGTTTTTCAGGCAATTACTAAGGTTAGCTACTTGGACATGCATGATTAGGAACACCGAAGAATAGTAACCTTGTTGTTCATCATTAGACCAACTCTTAAATCCATATTGTAACCATAATGTCATGTATGACCCTTTTATGTATGGAATAAATACTTAGTATTTCTCTTATTCAACCATGTGTAATCTTTAACCCGCCAACCCGCAATCCGTCAACATGCTAACTTGCCAAAATGACTCGATTGTGAATCCTAAGAATTAACACCCATGTATATATTTATATATCACTGAATAATGTATTCTTAAACGCAAACATATATAGTTTAGATTAGCATAGTAATTGACAAACACATTGTGTTGTGGCCTCCCATTTTCTCGAAGTGGTCTTATCATGCGAATTCCTAGTAAGACACTTCTTTATATCACAGACCGATCAACCAGGAAAATCATCAGCTTCACCACATTCTAGTTTATTTGTATTTCTACTGTTATCACCTCCTTCATTATCAAATAAAATGTTAGTTAAGACATTATCAACTATTTAGTACATTACTTTATACAAAAAATTAACTAAAGATTCAAAATTGATTAACCATTTTGACATGTGACCAATTTAATAGGCATATGCCATCTTTTAATTTTAAAAGACGATACTAAAATATAGACTTGTTTATATAGTTTTTTGAGCTCTTTAAATGTTAAAAATGATACATTAAGAACTTCATATTTATCTTTAGAATAAGACGAAATATTTAATCAAATTCGAAACATACTCTCATACACTTATCATTTTTAGGAAGACGCCGTGCTTTCGTCATATATGCGTTGTGGATTAGTTTGATGAATTCTAAAATATATGTTAACGAACGATGATAGCATGTAGTCAGAAAATTTCCAAAGGTATAATGTTTTTATATAAAAAGATATATTTAGGAAAACCGACGACGAACGGCATTAAACAATTATGTGAGTCACAAGAAGCGAGACATAGTTTTCAAAGAAGGTCGGTAGCATCGATTGAAAACACCGGGAGCGGAAGAACGAAAAAACACACAAACATATAAATTAAGAGATATCAACCGAATAATTTATTTTTAAACATAAACATATAAAAGCTTTTTATTAACAACACCAAATACAAAAACACTGTGTGTTTAAATAAGCACATTCTCCCGTAGCGCTGTCACCGTGCAAATTCCTACACAAATTAGTACACTTTTCTTTATCACAAACCAATCCACGAGGCAAATTATCAGTTGCACCACATTGTAGTTTTCCAGCTTTCCAGCAATCGTGAGTTTGATTGGGATTTCCAAAACCTAACACAACCGATACCATTATTTCAAATTCCAAAATTCATATATGTATAAAACATATAGTAAAATAGAATTATTACAAATAGAATTTGTGTATCCACATGTCATATAATAATATAAATACATATAATCTCACCGTCTCTTGTTGATGCTGTGATAACCAAAAAAAGGGTAAAAAGCATGCTTATGATAAGCTTCATCTCCCGTTGTGTTGTTGAGTTATGTTCAAGATTAGTGTCAACAATAAATTGATTGTTTTTGCTTACAAAATTCTGCTTTTATAGGATGTTTTTTGATAGAGGTACATTTAATTGGTATATAGTACGTTAAGCATCAAGAATTAAAGGGTATGATTCGGTTATAATTCAAAAATGTAGTCATTGAATACATACACATATATGTACAGGGAATGTAAATGTCTTGTATTTTGTAATGTACTTTTATCATTTCCCATATATGATACAAACAAGATATTAGTTAGTTTTATAAATTATTAAAATGGTATGTTAGTTAAGACATTTACTATTTAGTATATTAGTTAATTAGGATAAGCTAGCGAAAGTTTAAAAGTTGAGTTATGTAACGGTGTAAAACTATTATTTCCAAATTTTAACTAATAAAGAATGATAAAATGGTAAAATCACACATCCCATATACAATAGTTACGAAAATTTTACAGTAGTGTACATATAATGTATTTAGCATGCCCACAAAGTTCATAATTTTCAGAAGTGTTAACAATTTTTCTAGCTTAATGCTTAATAACCATTATTAAATGGTTAAAAAAATAAGAATTACATGGTAAAAATATCAAATGTTGGAAATAATAGTTTTTCAAAAAGTATATAAATGTAATAATTTTATATGATTTTATTAAAATTATTTGGATAGTTTTTTTTATAATTCTCTTCTTATTTACTAGTACGAACTAGTAAAAATACTACTTTTTTTAAAAAAAAAACGACAAGAAATGCATTACTATCTCCAGCACAGCTCAAGAACATTAAGTTACATTTCTATCAATAAGATAAAGATTTTAGATTAAATCATACTGTTAGAGTGAGGCTTGTATGCATTAATACAAAACTGAAATAATGCCCGAGGATATAATCATTATAAATGTATTCATGATGAAGTCAAATATTATACAATTCCACATAAAAAAACCTTGTCGATGTAGGTCCCGATTAGTCTCGGGCTTTTGTTCTTGGGAACTTCATCATCTCAACTCTTTAAAAAAATTTGTGGCTCGTTGCCCCTTTTTATATCATATTTTTTTTATAAAGAAAACGAGAAGTATTATAACATTAAGTGCTCATTATTTTATTAAACTATTTAACTTAGACGTTTGAGCCTATAGATTAGTCTAGATAGTATCTATTTGGTTGATAAATCATTTAAATTGGGTAGCTCCAATTGAAAATTCAATCATGAATGAATCTTTTTTGTGATAAGACATTAGTTGTTGCAACTTACTTGGTAGTAACATTGCTAGGTGAAAATTGTCGATATATTTGGCTACGGACTAGCATAGATTGCATCCCGCATTCTTGTATACATATCATAACATAAAATGGCAATGTTTCACAATTATATATGAAACTCATTTATTAATCAAGGCTTAAACCTATGAACTCCCCAGCTATTTTTAGTTAACCTTTTCAAGCATGTTTTTCAGGCAATTACTAAGGTTAGCTACTTGGACATGCATGATTAGGAACACCGAAGAATAGTAACCTTGTTGTTCATCATTAGACCAACTCTTAAATCCATATTGTAACCATAATGTCATGTATGACCCTTTTATGTATGGAATAAATACTTAGTATTTCTCTTATTCAACCATGTGTAATCTTTAACCCGCCAACCCGCAATCCGTCAACATGCTAACTTGCCAAAATGACTCGATTGTGAATCCTAAGAATTAACACCCATGTATATATTTATATATCACTGAATAATGTATTCTTAAACGCAAACGTATATAGTTTAGATTAGCATAGTAATTGACAAACACATTGTGTTGTGGCCTCCCATTTTCTCGAAGTGGTCTTATCATGCGAATTCCTAGTAAGACACTTCTTTATATCACAGACCGATCAACCAGGAAAATCATCAGCTTCACCACATTCTAGTTTATTTGTATTTCTACTGTTATCACCTCCTTCATTATCAAATAAAATGTTAGTTAAGACATTATCAACTATTTAGTACATTACTTTATACAAAAAATTAACTAAAGATTCAAAATTGATTAACCATTTTGACATGTGACCAATTTAATAGGCATATGCCATCTTTTAATTTTAAAAGACGATACTAAAATATAGACTTGTTTATATAGTTTTTTGAGCTCTTTAAATGTGAAAAATGATACATTAAGAACTTCATATTTATCTTTAGAATAAGACGAAATATTTAATCAAATTCGAAACATACTCGCATACACTTATCATTTTTAGGAAGACGCCGTGCTTTCGTCATATATGCGTTGTAGATTAGTTTGATGAATTCTCAAATATATGTTAACGAACGATGATACCATGTAGTCAGAAAATTTCCAAAGGTATAATGTTTTTATATAAAAAGATATATTTAGGAAAACCGACGACGAACGGCATTAAACAATTATGTGAGTCACAAGAAGCGAGACATAGTTTTCAAAGAATGCCGGTAGCATCGATTGAAAACACCGGGAGCGGAAGAACGAAAAAACACACAAACATATAAATTAAGAGATATCAACCGAATAATTTATTTTTAAACATAAACATATAAAAGCTTTTTATTAACAACACCAAATACAAAAACACTGTGTGTTTAAATAAGCACATTCTCCCGTAGCGCTGTCACCGTGCAAATTCCTACACAAATTAGTACACTTTTCTTTATCACAAACCAATCCACGAGGCAAATTCTCAGTTGCACCACATTGTAGTTTTCCAGCTTTCCAGCAATCGTGAGTTTGATTGGGATTTCCAAAACCTAACACAACCGATACCATTATTTCAAATTCCAAAATTCATATATGTATAAAACATATAGTAAAATAAAATTATTACAAATAGAATTTGTGTATCCACATGTCATATAATAATATAAATACATATAATCTCACCGTCTCTTGTTGATGCTGTGATAACCAAAAAAAGGGTAAAAAGCATGCTTATGATAAGCTTCATCTCCCGTTGTGTTGTTGAGTTATGTTCAAGATTAGTGTCAACAATAAATTGATTGTTTTTGCTTACAAAATTCTGCTTTTATAGGATGTTTTTTGATAGAGTTACATTTAATTGGTATATAGTACGTTAAGCATCAAGAATTAAAGGGTATGATTCGGTTATAATTCAAAAATGTAGTCATTGAATACATACACATATATGTACAGGGAATGTAAATGTCTTGTATTTTGTAATGTACTTTTATCATTTTCCATATATGATACAAACAAGATATTAGTTAGTTTTATAAATTATTAAAATGGTATGTTAGTTAAGACATTTACTATTTAGTATATTAGTTAATTAGGATAAGCTAGTGAAAGTTTAAAAGTTGAGTTATGTAACGGTGTAAAACTATTATTTCCAAATTTTAACTAATAAAGAATGATAAAATGGTAAAATCACACATCCCATATACAATAGTTATGAAAATTTTACAGTAGTGTACATATAATGTATCTAGCATGCCCACAAAGTTCATAATTTTTAGAAGTGTTAACAATTTTTCTAGCTTAATGCTTAATAACCATTATTAAATGGTTAAAAAAATAAGAATTACATGGTAAAAATATCAAATGTTGGAAATAATAGTTTTTCAAAAAGTATATAAATGTAATAATTTTATATGATTTTAATAAAATTATTTGGATAGTTTTTTTATAATTCTCTTCTTATTTACTAGTACGAACTAGTAAAAATACTACTTTTTTTTAAAAAAACGACAAGAAATGCATTACTATCTCCAGCACAGCTCAAGAACATTAAGTTACATTTCTATCAATAAGATAAAGATTTTAGATTAAATCATACTATTAGAGTGAGGCTTGTATGCATTAATACAAAACTGAAATAATGCCCGAGGATATAATCATTATAAATGTATTCATGATGAAGTCAAATATTATACAATTCCACATAAAAAAAACCTTATCGATGTAGGTCCCGATTAGTCTCGGGCTTTTGTTCTTGGGAACTTCATCATCTCAACTCTTTTAAAAAATTGTGGCTCGTTGCCCCTTTTTATATCATATTTTTTTATAAAGAAAACGAGAAGTATTATCACATTAAGTGCTCATTATTTTATTAAACTATTTAACTTAGACGTTTGAGCCTATAGATTAGTCTAGATAGTATCTATTTGGTTGATAAATCATTTAAATTGGGTAGCTCCAATTGAAAATTCAATCATGAATGAATCTTTTTTGTGATAAGACATTAGTTGTTGCAACTTACTTGGTAGTAACATTGCTAGGTGAAAATTGTCGATATATTTGGCTACGGACTAGCATAGATTGCATCCCGCATTCTTGTATACATATCATAACATAAAATGGCAATGTTTCACAATTATATATGAAACTCATTTATTAATCAAGGCTTAAACCTATGAACTTCCCAGCTATTTTTAGTTAACCTTTTCAAGCATGTTTTTCAGGCAATTACTAAGGTTAGCTACTTGGACATGCATGATTAGGAACACCGAAGAATAGTAACCTTTTTGTTCATCATTAGACCAACTCTTAAATCCATATTGTAACCATAATGTCATGTATGACCCTTTTATGTATGGAATAAATACTTAGTATTTCTCTTATTCAACCATGTGTAATCTTTAACCCGCCAACCCGCAATTCGTCAACATGCTAACTTGCCAAAATGACTCGATTGTGAATCCTAAGAATTAACACCCATGTATATATTTATATATCACTGAATAATGTATTCTTAAACGCAAACGTATATAGTTTAGATTAGCATAGTAATTGACAAACACATTGTGTTGTGGCCTCCCATTTTCTCGAAGTGGTCTTATCATGCGAATTCCTAGTAAGACACTTCTTTATATGACAGACCGATCAACCAGGAAAATCATCAGCTTCACCACATTCTAGTTTATTTGTATTTCTACTGTTATCACCTCCTTCATTATCAAATAAAATGTTAGTTAAGACATTATCAACTATTTAGTACATTACTTTATACAAAAAATTAACTAAATATTCAAAATTGATTAACCATTTTGACATGTGACCAATTTAATAGGCATATGCCATCTTTTAATTTTAAAAGACGATACTAAAATATAGACTTGTTTATATAGTTTTTTGAGCTCTTTAAATGTTAAAAATGATACATTAAGAACTTCATATTTATCTTTAGAATAAGACGAAATATTTAATCAAATTCGAAACATACTCGCATACACTTATCATTTTTAGGAAGACGCCGTGCTTTCGTCATATATGCGTTGTGGATTAGTTTGATGAATTCTCAAATATATGTTAACGAACGATGATACCATGTAGTCAGAAAATTTCCAAAGGTATAATGTTTTTATATAAAAAGATATATTTAGGAAAACCGACGACGAACGGCATTAAACAATTATGTGAGTCACAAGAAGCGAGACATAGTTTTCAAAGAATGCCGGTAGCATCGATTGAAAACACCGGGAGCGGAAGAACGAAAAAACACACAAACATATAAATTAAGAGATATCAACCGAATAATTTATTTTTAAACATAAACATATAAAAGCTTTTTATTAACAACACCAAATACAAAAACACTGTGTGTTTGAAGAAGCACATTCTCCCGTAGCGCTGTCACCGTGCAAATTCCTACACAAATTAGTACACTTTTCTTTATCACAAACCAATCCACGAGGCAAATTATCAGTTGCACCACATTGTAGTTTTCCAGCTTTCCAGCAATCGTGAGTTTGATTGGGATTTCCAAAACCTAACACAACCGATACCATTATTTCAAATTCCAAAATTCATATATGTATAAAACATATAGTAAAATAAAATTATTACAAATAGAATTTGTGTATCCACATGTCATATAATAATATAAATACATATAATCTCACCGTCTCTTGTTGATGCTGTGATAACCAAAAAAAGGGTAAAAAGCATGCTTATGATAAGCTTCATCTCCCGTTGTGTTGTTGAGTTATGTTC
>JBCNJP010002694.1:0-16000 GCA_039602395.1 Deinandra increscens subsp. villosa | reverse complement strand
ATTGTTAAAGAAACAAAAAAGTTATTCAAGAAAGTTAAAAAAATGCTTCTAATGAAACGAAAGTTAAAAAGACATACATACAAGAACAAAGACAAGATTATAATTTTTTTCTTTCTTGAATATATTTTTTAGTTCTTGTATGAATGTCTTTTTAACAATAATTTTTATAATCATTTTTTATTTTAACTTTTTTAAAGGACAAAAAGATGTTTCTATTTAAAAAAGTTGAAAGAAAATATCCAAAATACAAGAAAACATTTAAAATCATTTATAAAGTATCATAATCTAATAAAAATATATATTTAAGTTTATTATTAACTTTTTAATGAACATTTCTAACTAGATTTTTTATCCAATAAAAATCGAAGTGAAAAAGTGAAGTTTTTTTAGAAAAAACAACAATTTGATAAATATTTTTTAAATCACCTATTTTAATAAATAAGTTTTCTATCAACACTTTTTTGAATAAAAAACTCCTTAAACCACTTTTAAGTTGTAATGTGACCCTTTGTAACGGATTGATGTGACACACTATCACGGTGGAACACCGCCCCTGAAGCGTTATAGGGGCATTTTCGAGTGGCCCGTGAGCGGCATCACAGATGTTAAGGAGCTTTATGTGTTAAAGGCTGAAAATGATTAAGACAACCTACAAATTGCTGAAGTGGAAGCTAGGATAACAAGAGTGTTAGGCTAAGTGTAGTGGATAAGGCCCCAAATGGGGCATTATCCGTCATGTGGACGCTGACTGGATAAGGAGCTTTATGGGGCTTTATGGTATAGTGGATAAAGCCCCCATAACACCCCACCAAACTCCCGCTTTCAGCGTTATCTTCCTCATACCCCCCTCGAACTTTTGGCTGATAACGCCCCATAAGGCCCCACCGTAGTGAGGGTGGGCGTTTTCGGGGCGTTATAGGCTAATTTTGGGCCCCATAACGCCCCATTACGGGTAACCTTATACAATGCCAGTTTCAAGGTGGTGCGTGATGAACGACCGCACGTGGCCCGCCAAAATTTTACTTTTTTTATTCATTTTTGAAAATTAACACATACTAATGTAACAATTCTATAGTTAAATATAAAATCTGAGAAAATGATAAAGTAAGAATTTAGTTCATTAGATTCAAACATGTAAATAAACCCACTAAAAAAGTACAAAAAATGATATGTTTTTAAGAAAAAAATTACCAAAAATTTATTTTAATAACATCCAATTTAAATATATATATATATCCTAGCAAATATACAACTTTAGAAAGATAACATACCTCATGATTTATTTAATATTGTAAGATTAGAGCATTTACGGTAGGATCCATATATTTATCTATATCCTTGAAATACAGAATAAAATACAAATATTTCATTATTTTTCATTCAGCATCAGAATCCTTATCCTTACCATATCCCTATAATTTTAAGTAAAACAAAAGTGTTTCCTAATTACTATTCATAACTATATTTGTTATTTTATATTTGTTGTGAATAGTACAAATAGAAAAATATTAAAAAAAGAATAAATAAATAAATATTATTTAATTGAATAGGCCGGATACATATATGAAATATGATGTGAAGGTTCTTAAAAAATATTTATACTTTAGAAACAAATTATGTTTTTTAGTTAAATTATATGGTTGAGAATGAAAAAGATACTATGAATATTAAGTTAATTTGATGTCGTAATATTTTCTTTTATATATTAAAGAGCTTATTTTTACGTGTGGCACATCATGCGTAATATCTATCTTGAGTTTTTCTAATAATAGACCTTTGTTTTTGAGTGGTGTAAAGGCCCTAACACTACTACAAAAACTGGCATTCTTGACGTGCATTGCGCGTCAAGAAGGTGCCTTCTTGACACGCAAATGCGCGTCAAGGATGCGGGGGTCAAGAAGCTTCTTGACGCGCAAAATGCGTGTCAAGAAGTTCTTGACACGCGAACGATGACACGCATTTTATGACGCGCAATGCGTGTCATAAAATGCGCGTCAAGGAAGCCCCCGTCATAAATCTGTTTATGACACACATTTTTGCGCGTCATGGATTTAAAAAAAAATTAAAAAAAAATGTTTTTTAGTAGAATCACTATTTCATATATTAAATGACAATTTACCTGATAATACAAAATAAAGTACACTATTTATAGCAAAATAATACAATTCATATATATAGCAACCAAATCATTACAAAGTTTACATAAGTTTACAAATGGAAAAATAGTATGCTAACAATAAACATGTACTCTATCATCATCAGATTTCTAGTGTTTGTTCTAGCTGCAAGTTGTATCCAAAAACCCTCATTGAAAGTGAGAATATTTTCTACAAGTGTTGAAAGCTGTTACCAAGGAAAATAAACAATTTAAAACATATAGTAGCGGTTTAATGAATATGTAAAGAAGTGTGTGCTTACTTCCCGATCACTTGCATTTTTCAACTCTTGGGGTAGCCAGTTCTTAATTGCTTCCACTTTGGCTGGATCTACATGGATTCCTTCCTCATTTACAATGTGTCCAAGAAACTGGACTTCGCGGATCCAGAAGTCGCACTTCGAAAACTTAGCATAAAGCTGTTCCTTGCGAAGCAATTCCAAAATAAGACGCAGATGCTCCTCGTGTTCTTCCTTTGACTTGGAGTAGATCAAAATATCGTCGATGAAGACTATCACAAACTTGTCGAGGTACGGCTTGCACACTCGATTCATTAGATCCATAAATACAGCAGGTGCATTGGTTAGCCCAAACGGCATAACCAGGAACTCGTAGTGACCATACCGAGTCCGGAAAGCTGTCTTAGGTACATCCTCATCACGAACACGAAGCTGGTGATATCCAGACCGTAGATCAATCTTTGAAAAGTAGCTTGAACCTTGCAGTTGATCGAAGAGATCGTCGATTCGAGGAAGTGGATACCGATTCTTGATCGTAACTTTGTTAAGTTCTCGGTAGTCAATGCACATGCGGAACGTTCCATCCTTCTTCTTAACAAACAGTACCGGAGCTCCCCATGGAGACGAACTTGGACGAATAAACCCCTTGTCGAGTAGCTCTTGCAGTTGTGAGGAGAGTTCGTTGAGTTCACTTACAGCCAATCGGTAAGGTGCGCGTGCGATCGGAGCGGCACCTGGAGCTAAATCAATCCCAAACTCAACTTGTCGAAACGGAGGCAAACCAGGCAGATCTTCAGGAAATACGTCTTGAAAGTCGCGAACTATCGGGTAATCATCTATTTTACGCTCGGGATGTGTCGTGTCAGTGACGTTTGCAAGAATCGCGAAGTGACCCTTACGGAGGCATTTCTGAGCTTTGAGAAACGAGATAATACCAGTTACTACTCCACCTTTTTCACCTTGAACCGTTAATTCTTTGCCGTCTTCGAGTGGAATACGAACCACCTTTTCCTTACATAAAATTTCAGCCCGATTCTCGGATAACCAATCCATTCCTACTATAACGTCGAAACTACCAATTGGGAAAGGCATAAGGTCGATTCCTAGGGTATGGCCCGCTAGTTCTAGCTTACAGTCCTTAACTATCTGGGTAGTATCATGAAGTTTACCATTTGCTAGTTCTACCACATATTTAGCGTCTAGGGCAATCGGTTTAGCGTTAATTATTCTAGCAAATTTAGTGGAAATAAAGCTTTTCTCAGCACCAGAATCAAATAAAACAGTAGCAAAGAAACCGTTCAAAATAAATTTACCGTTGATCACGTTGGCATCATTGCGAGCTTCACCCTGGCCCATGACGAAAGCTCGGCCTCTTCCATTTCCACCATTCCCGTTTCCACCATTTCCATTGCCATTCCCATTACCATTTCCTCCACCGTTATTTCCCTGATTACCATTACCTTGTCTTCTTAACTGAGGGCAGTCTCTCTTGATGTGACCTTGAGCACCACACTCAAAGCAGCCACGTGCTCCCCCATTGTTGTTGTTCTGGTTCTGACCGTTGTTTCCATTACCCCGATTGTTCCCATAGTTATTGTTTCTTCTGGGGCGATTTTGTTGCTCGGGCAAGGTCGCCCAACAGTCTTTTGCTTCGTGGCCTCCCTTGCCACACCTTTCACAGTTCACATTCTTCCTACAAGCACCAGCATGATGCTTCCCACATCTGTTGCACAAGGGCAGGTTACCCCTGTAGTTGCCTTGACCATTGCCACCCTGGCGGTAGTTACTACTATTGTTCCCTGATCTCTTGCTTTGACCTTGGGAGTTGAAAGACCTCCCAGTGCTATTACCCACACTTTGAACATTCATCGAGTTCTCAGGAGCTTCATCTTCAGCTTTTCTTTTGCCACTCAAGGCAGTCTTTTCGGTGGCTTTCGCAGGTAGCGTACCTTTCTCGACCTCTTGATCAGTAAGCTTGTGAGCCAAACGAATGGCTTGCTGCACGTTAGCAGGGTTGCTGGCAGTTACCAATCCCTTGATTTGAGGCGCGAGGCCTTCCAGGTAACGCTCAATGCGTTTGAATTCAGCGTCGACCATTGAGGGACATAAGACCTCATATTCGTGATATCGAGCAGTATACTGTTCGACTTCAGACCCAGACATCTTCAAATTCAGGAATTCACCCTCAAGCTTCTTCACTTGGTCGCGGGGACAGTATTCTTCCATGATCAGCTCCTTAAATGCTGCCCACTGCATGTTATCAGCCGCTTCTAGCCCAACCATTTGAATTTCAGCGTTCCACCAGGAGAGTGCAGCTCCTTCGAAAGTACCAGTAGCAAACTTAACCTTGCTTTCAGCTGGGCAATTACACATGGAGAAGACCTTCTCGGACTTCTCAATCCATCGGAGGAGTCCTACAGCTCCTTCTTCGCCGGAAAACATCATCGGCTTGCAGTCCATGAAAGACTTGTACGTGCAGTGGTGTTGGTTTCCTGATGCATAAACAGTTCGGACTTTAAAATTAAACAGGTCATGATATAGTTGCTTTGTGCCTTAACCGGCATAATAGTTACCCTGTGCGGCATATGCAGCTTGGACGGCTGCCACCGCGGCTTGCACATGTTCAGCAATCATTGCTTGCAGCTGTGCAGGCGTCATGTTAATACCGCCTCTTCCGTTCCCTCTTCCAGACATCTTGCTGAACAGTTAAAGTAGCCAGTGTTCAGTCACAGTTATATCTTATACATATCCCATAATATGTATATTAGCCAGTTCCCGTTATCCCGCTATTAGTCTAGAAAAAAATTTTGTGCAAAATCGAGGCGTCGTCGGAGAATGTCATGAATGCTATCGTCGAAGGTCGGCTTCCCATAAAGTCACCGTCGGCGTAGTCGTCGTAGTAGAAATCAGGACGTAGCGTGTAGCGTCGTTTCGTTGCCGCTTTCCCCAGAGTAGTGTGCGTATTCGCGGTCGGATTTCGTATTTCGTGTGTGAAAATTTCCTAAGGTCCTTCCGTTAGACTACTTAGACACGGTCTATATATATACTTATATATATATATACATATATCTGTACGTACTAAGCTTTTACTTACACAGCAGAGCGAGTATCCCAGGTTGGCACGTAAAAATTTTGTCTTTGGGAATTTGTTTGTTTGTTTTGTAACCAAGGTTTTCAAGTTGCAGTTTCCAAATTGTTTTCAAAAATGATTCCAGTTCTCTGCAACCTATGGCTCTGATACCAATCTGTCACACCCCCAAAATACCACTAACGGAGTTTATACCGTTAAGGGGCGCGACTAGACCAGGATCCACAACCATAGTTACAAATACTAAACGAATCAGGGTTAGTTCAAACACAAATTATAAATCAAAGTTTCAAACACAACGCAGCGGAATAAAATATTGTTTTAGCACTAACCACGTGCTTTACATAGACATTGTTTTAAATTCCCAATTTAGTTTAAATCAAAACAAAGGTCTTCAAGTGCCATGCCAACCCGCTCCGGATACTCCTTAGCGATCTGCAAAAGTTTAAACCACGCAAGTGTCAACCTAACGGTTGGTGAGTTCACAGTGGGCTTGTCATGCATTGGCCCGGTCTCATAATCATTGTTCGTATCAAAATGTACTTACAAAATGTTCATTTGTGAAAAGCAATGCTCGTATTAAATTCTCAGTTTATAAATAATTTGTTCCGTGACCACGTCATCGGGTATGTACTAGTTCCGTAAAGTTAAAGGACTCAACCGATATCGCGGGTAGCTAATCCGTTGTTCCATGCTCTAAGGAAGTTTGTACCAAAGCTGACTTATTTTTGTGGGGGCCGAGCCATCCCGTACAGTGCGGACCAAGTCATCGCGTTTTCTGCCTCCCCCGTGTCCTCTCGGGACCACGGGCAAATAGGCTGATATTGTACCTCCGTGCACTCCCCGTGCCACGGGGCGGAGTTTGTCAAACTCCAGTAGATCTACCCAACATCCCCTCGCTTTACAATTAATGGCACAATTTTAGTTGAGGACTTTTAAGTTATAAGGCATCCTTAGAAAACATGTGATATCATATGGTTTAGACTTTAACCTACACTAGCCATATTAAAACGGTTTTCGTTTCAGAAATCGTTTATTCAGAATTCACAAGTGTTCCCATAAAACACTTCAGTTCATCAAGTGGGTGCCAAGCATCCCGTGTTCTTATGTTTATCAGTGAGGTGCCTAGCACTCTCGAGTTTGTCAGCATTGTTTTTCGTTAAGTTATTCTGTGTGGCCCATCGGACTCACGGTATGCGGGTTAGTGACACTCACCTTTGGTTGCACTGCTACACTTCAAGTAAATCCAAATATTGTTGTTTAATGAAGACCTAGAACACGTTTAGGTCTTAAGTATTAGTTTCGTGTCTAATCTTTACTTAACGTCACTATGGCCCATAACATAGCACGTTGCAACTATGACTCGACATACCGACACACGACACCAATGGTTGATCATAAACAAGGGTTCATTTGAATCAGATATCAAACATATTTCATCATGGCAAAATCATGCAAGTCGTGGCATAACACTTAAACAATTTCACAAGTTTGGTTTTTAGGTCAGGCCTTAGTTTCGCTAGCATAGTTTCGCTAGGCAGTTTCGCTGGGTGCACGGGCAGCACTTTCGCTAGGCAATGCCCGGCAACACAGTTTCGCTAAGCTAGTTTCGCCCGAAACTGCTGACGCAGTTTCGCTAGCCTAGTTTCGCAGGGAAACTGGTTTGAACTTTCGTTCAGGTATTTCGCTCGATAGTTTCGCTCGAGCTGGTCTGGTCAGGTTCCCGGCGACACTATAGTTTCGCTGGTCAGTGTCGCTGGAAGGATACACAATTTCGCTACTTAGTTTCGCCGAGAGAACAACAGTTTCGCTGGTCGCGAAAAACATACGGATTTGCCTAAAAATCAACCTAACAGCTTCTGATCATACATGCAATTCATTATCTAGCATCCCTAGGCATTTACTAACATAAATCAAGCAACTTTAACAAGTTTATCATGCATTTTGATCATCAAATCTCTAAAATAGGTTCAAAACCCTAAAATGACCTATTTTGCACAAATCTCTAACATGGATGGATTTCACACGTAAAGTTACCAACTTTATTACAGATCTAGCATTCTAAAGCATGTATACAGAAGATCAAGCAATATCATGAAGGTTTGAGCATGCTTTAAGAAGAAAACATATAGAAAACACATAAAGCATAGATTTTGGGACTCACGGATGATTCTAGGATCGATAGATGAGATGAGATGATGGTCTAGAGGCTGAGATCTTGGTCCTTAGGTGATCTTCTCAGCTGATCAGGAGAGTGTGTGTGTGTTGTTGTGTGGTTTGAGCAAATGAGGCTACTAGGGTTTATAATGTTTATTTATATCAGGGGCTAGTTTCGCTGGCAGTTTCGCTGACTGGCGAAACTGGCTCTGGTCTCGGACACACTGATCAGTCTAGCCTGCTACCGGGCGAATCTGTAATTTCGCTCGGTAGTTTCGCTGACTACCAAATTCAGGCAATTTTCACATAATCAAGTATTTATAATTAATCATGCTATTCACAATACTAAGTCATGTATTTAAATCACATTGCACATAAAGACAATCAATGATGAGCATTCAACACATATGGACAGGTTCGGTGATCAACCAAAGGTCGTGGACGTATTCGGCCTAGTTATGCATTAGTTACTAAGTTAACAACTTATAACGTAACTAACGGGTTTGTCTAACGGAAGTTAACCTTGAAATTCTCGGGTGTCACATTTTGGGATGTTACAACTCTACCCCCCTTAAATAGGTTTCGTCCTCGAAACCTGACCCAATCATTTTTAAATTTTACTTCTTGATCAAGGATAGAAATTAGCAATTTCAAGTAAAGTAACTAATACGCCTTTATTTATAATACACTTTTTACAGGAGATTCTTCGTGGTACACTTATTCAGAACTATTTTATATGTGTACCGTTCGTTTCAAACTATTTTACAAGCCCTAGGGTATATTACATAAGTATTTTTACCTTGCTTCACTTGTTTCTTTTAGGAGCTTGAACTGTCTCCTTTATTCTTGCTTGTTCCAGCAAATTCTGCGAAAAGTTCAACGGTCTTTTTAAGGAATTTATTGGTTTTCTTGTCCTTTTTCTTTCGTTCTTTATTTTCTTGCATTAGGGCTTTGTTCTCTTCCCTCAACGCTTCTATTTCAGGGTTGGACCTAACAGATTCCATGGAGGGGGTATGAGGGTAATGTGGTGGTGGTGGTGAGTAGGGGGACCTTTGATAATCAAGGTAAGGGGAATAAGGTTGGTATGGATATTGAGTCGGGTACTGGGGAAGCATAGGAGGGGAGTATGGTGCAGGGGGAAATCCATAGGTGGGTTGGGGCATACCGAAAGCAGTTTGGGGCATGATATACGGATCTGTATTAAATGGATATAACTGATCTGTCGATCGTCGTGCGGCGGCGTAAGGATCCTGGAATTCATACATTGGGGGTGGACGAACCCTTGATGAGACCGTTGGAGCATAGGTTCTTGGAGCAGAAATGGAGGGAACCACTTGATCGGGAGGACGAGGAACTATCACAGGGCTATAGTTACCCTGACCGGATCCAGTTTGGATGTATGGAGGGCTTTCGTAGAAACGTTCATGATGTTCTGAACTAAAATTGATGGTGCGACCTGCGGCTAAAGCTAGTATCATGGGGTTTCCTGCCCGGTTTATTTCTTCCCCTTCACTTTGATATTCAGGAGACGGAGTGTAGTCGGGGGTGACAGATGTCAGAAGGTTTCCTATTGGCTCATTTGGGTTTGAGGGTCCGGCTTGATCGAAGCGAATGGTCTTTCGAGGTTCCTGCCTCATTGGCCGAGATGATTCAGGGGCTTGTACGGTAGGGGTTGTTATAAACCCACTTGTGTCAGGGCCGGCTGGGTTTCTAGCTCGTCGGGGTTTTTCGTCAGAGTTGGACCGAGTCCTTGATCTACGATGGCTGAACATTTCTATAATTGAGAAATAAGATCTGTTCAGTATAAAAATTTACTGTGTGGGTGACATGCGATAGGAATCATGCCTTTATAGGGAGAAATTTTACGATGCGTTAAGTATTTTAGTTACTTACTCTTAATATCTTTATTATATTTGTGTTTAGATCTATCATTTATAGCGATTTCCTAGGATCCTTCGAAAGTAGAAAAGTAGCTTGGAACGTTGTTTCCACTACTCCTGTCATAGCAACTCTCATTTCTCCTTCACCGTGATTGCGTCTATCTTTAATTGTGTCTTCAGGTGTCTTGCTTAAGGTGACATTTCAGAACTTGTGCGATATAGAGTCTCCAAATTTTGAATTCATGATAATTATACGTGCACTTATAATTATGATGCGTTCAAAATCCAGTTACTTTTCACCGCACTTATCCTTAGTGTCCACACTTACTTCTTCGTTCTCGTCGATGTTCTAAGTTAAAATCTCCTTCGGCTCTTCTTCGCGTTACTAACCAGATATTACGTTATTGTCTAACCTACCCCGCACTTGGCCACATAACAGTTAGTACTTGGAATTTGCTTATATGGCGAACACCAAATTGCAGTGGCCAACCGCAATCGTGCATTTTCCATATTCAAATACCACAAGTCCTACCTATTATGTTCCTTATGCGTTTTATCCTTACTGGCACAATCTATCCTGGCTGGCATCTATATTTCCTATCTCAACTTACTTTTCCCAGAGTCCTAGTTTAAGTCTAGGTACCGCGCTTGTACCTAAATCTCTTAAACCAAGGCTCTGATACCAACTTGTGACGCCCACTCCCAGACTTGGCACTAGGAGGGGTCACGAATCGGATTTACTCATGAACACAAGGTATCAACAGAGATATTAAGCAGCGGAAATTTAAAACTTTTATTTATATAAGCCAAGTACTACAGTAAGAGAGATATTGTACATAATTATAACTAATTATAAATACGAAATCTATAACTAAGCCAGCTTGCCAGAAATCCTTCCTTGATAGCTTTCCCGATTATCCCGTCCTCACAAGATCCGTGCCTTTACTTCTAAACGTCTCTGCAGAACCTAGCATACATACTTTTAAAAAGTCAGCTTACGCTGGTGAGTTCTACCGTTTAGTTCAAAACCGTTAAGGTGTTTACCTGGTTTTCACAACACACATTTATAAATCACATGTAAATTCTAACACGTATTTAGAATGATAACATATCTTATTATCTTAACCATGACCCTAGGCTAAACTTCTAGGTCACTACATTTAACCAACTATTTTGGTTCTCCATGAAGAGTCCGCCCGCCACTGCACACTCCGTCCCATCTCGAAGGATAGTTATTACAACGGCCCAATGCAGCTCCGTCCGTACACGGTTCCCTAAGCCACCACTATGGGGAAGCAGCGTCTCCTCATTCTTCATCTCCTTTGAAAGGTTCGCCCGCCACTGCAATCGTCATCCTACCTTTTTCGTAAGATAGCTTTTGCGATGTCCGACTGCCGCTCCGTCCGTACACGGTTCCCTAAGCCACCACTATGGGGAAGCAGCGACCCTTCGTCTTCAGTAGCAACACATGCTCTAACTCTAATAAGTCATATTAGCAACTCATGCTTCAACTCTATTAGGTTCTAGTAGCAACTCATGCTTTATCTCTATTAGGTCATTTTCTCATCTTAATGACTCATTATCTGATCGTATATATTACCTACTCCTAGTTAAATAACCAGATGCTTTAGGTTTGTAATTAAACAGTGATAAGGCATTCATATACTGCAACAAATGGACATTTCCCAATTTACCGTTAGTGTATGTATACAGGATGTACCAGCGGCGTATCCTCCACACTTCCAATATACCGGGTAACTTATACTACTATGTATATATATAGGATGTACCAGCGGCGTATCCACCACATATTAATATAAGCAAATGCATCACTTGTTCTCATATAATCATACATATTCACTAAATGTTTACTAACAACTCCCTAGTCACTTGGCTACTTAATTTCAAAGCAAGTATATACACATCACATTATAATCAACATAATTGCATAACACGTATAGGCAATTTAATAACAATTTCATCATATAACACGTATATATCAAGTCACAATTATCTTGAATATATGTTCACAAGTATTGTATGTATACTAGCCCGAAAACATTTAAAAACATTTAAAACATTTAAAAGTGGGCTCATAGAACTCACCTGATATCTTTAATCAGTTATTCAGACAGAACCTCCGTTATGGTCCACAATTAACCTAATCGCGTATCGGATTGCGTTAATGCAAAGTCATTATAAATAATACCTATATCCTATTATCCTAATAATACTTTATTAGGGTTTATCTCTTTTAAGGTCAAAATGACCAAAATGCCCTTATAGGCATAATAACCTTTTTATTGATAATATGAAGACGCGCATTCCTATAAGTAAACACTCACTCCGGGATCGCCCAGTGTTGGGGTGCCATTGCCCAGATGGGATGGCGACACCCCCGCTTTTGCCAGAAACCCCAGTGTACAGGTGCCTACCCTTCCGGTCCGCGCGAACCTCTAATATCCGATTAACTCGGTATCTTTAATACTTTATTATTTATTCATTTTAACTTCATACATACTTATTATATATAAAAACATGTTATAAGATCAAAAATCAAGTACCTATACCCTCCGGATTATTTTATAATAATTATCTTTATTTAGAAACCCTAATTTCATGAATTTCTCATTTTATTATCAAAACTCATTTTTAATTCAAACCAACTTAGGGTGTTGTTCATTATAACATTTTATAATATCCTTTAAAAGATCTAAGCTTAATTCAACATCGTTTAGTCAATTTGGGCAGAGTAACGTTATGAAAACCCTAATTTTGACCCGTTAATAAAACCTTTACCAAACCTTTTCCAAATGTGAAATAAACTTAGGGCTTTCTTAAAATACATTATTTTATGATTACCTACAAAAATTCAAACCCTAATTCCAACCCGATCACCCGATTTAAACAAAACAAGCTCAAGAACCCTAATTTTACATCATTTTTAGAAAGCATACTTAGAGATCGAATTAGCAAAAACTGAGAGAGGTTATTGTTAAGCATACCAAATAAGGGGTGACTGCAGAAATTTGGCTTCTAACTCCTTTCGGTTTGAGAGAATTTCTCCGACGAAGTTTCTGGTGCGAAATGGGGTTTTTGGGTGATAAATCAGTGAATTGGCAAGGAAATCTGTCGAATTGAGGGTTCAATTTATAGGTTTGAGTTCGTCCTAAGGTCCCTACACGTCTCATGGTGACTCATGGTGCAAAAACGACGCGTAATACGGCCAAACTTGGCCTGCAAGTCCGTAAACGTGGCCAAAAACGCGGCCAGAAGATTTCTGCTGCTGCAGGTGTTCCTCGCGTATCGCGCAGGAGGGAGGGGAGTGGCTCGCGATACGCGAGCCACAGGTTTTTCGGCCAGATTTTGGATTTTGGCATATTTAGCCCCTAGACTTCTATAAAATGCAATTTAACCCCTCGAACTTCTATAGTTTTATTATTTTATGCCTCAAAACATTAGGGAACATATTCTTAACATTTTCTAGGGTTTCTAAGGCTCGGGATTCGTATGATAACAAATATATATGGTTATATATATTTTCTTTATTATTTGCTAAATTACGTTCTAGCCCTTCCAACTTTACAATACTTATCATTTTATGTGATGAATCATATTAGTATATATTTTTACTAATTTCTAAGTCTCAAAATACATATAATACTATGTATCTATAAATTTTGGGATGTTACAATCTAGGACTTGTACCGGCCTACGGCCAGTACCGTCCAGTTTTGACCCCCAAAATCCGCTTGGAAGACCTCCCTTTTTGAGTTCGAAGTTTTTGTAGTATTATTTTTGGTGAAAAATGTCTGATTTTCAAGCGTTTGCGGCTATGCAAAGCACGGTACAAGCTATGCTCAATTTTGATAATGAAATAGGAACAAGTCAGAAAGTTCCTAAGCTGTTAAAGTTGGGAGATTATCAAAATTGGAAGCAACGTTTTTCTGCATAAATCAGCACAAACGATATTGATTTATGGACTCCAATTCAAAAGTTGTATGTACGTCCAACTGCAGATGGCGAGTATAAAGAAATTCAAGATTTTGATAAGGATGAAAGAAAAAGTTATGAGCTTGAACAAAAAGTTTATGGTTATCTTACCATGGCTTTACCTACCGAGTTGTTGCATCAATTCAGCACTTGCAAGAAAGCTAAACAGTTGTGGGATGCTTTATCTGCTCGATGTGAAGGTAATGACCAATATAAGAAGAGTAGACGAAAAGTGTTGAACAAGGAATTTGAAAATTTTCAACATTATGAAAAAGAAAATATCTCTGCTCTTGTTTCAAGGTTTTCACATCTGATTAGTGAGATGAAAGTGGTTAAAATTGAAAAGATCGAGGAGGAATTGAAAGAGAAATTGATGGAAGCATTACCGGAAAAGTGGGAAAACTATGTATTATTGCTTACTCATGATAAAGAATATTCTGCATTATCATTTCATGATTTGACCGAAAAGCTTCATGCTAGAGAGATGGAAATGATGACATCAAACAAGTCAACTGCTCAATTCCAAAATCCTGAAGTGTATCATGGTCAAAATTCTACAAGTATCAATGCAAAGTCTAAATCAATTGGTGTTGGTTCATTAAATCCACCTCAAACAGCTTTTGTTGCTGGTCATGGTTCAGGAAATTCTGGAAATTCATCAAGAGGATGTAACTTCACTATTCCAAATCATTCAAGTCCGACTTCATATTCAGCAAAAACACCAGATGAGCACTTGACATTAATCTCAGCCTTGTTATCTTCATATTATGGATTGCTGAATGGTGGTTTGACTACATCTAATCTGATTGAAGAAGATTTTGATCAAATTGATCCTGATAATCTTAAACAAATGGATATCAATTGGCAATTGGCAATGTTAGCTCAAAGAGTTAAAAGATTCAAAAAGAAGACAGGTTTTTGTAACGCCCCAAAATCCGTTTTGAATTTAAATGTATTATGTTATGAATTTTCGGGTTATTTGGTGAAGTATGGTTTAAGTGATGGGTTGATACAAATTAATTAACGTTTTTATTAGTTACTAAAGTGAAAGTAACTAGTATATATGTCATGGAAGATGAGGGTGTTATATATAAAAGATAAGATGGTGGTTGAAACTTAGCAAAATGGGTATTATAGAGGGGGGCAGTATGTAAATATGGGGTTAAAAGGAAAATTCATAATTTCTCCCATGGAGAAATACGCAGAAGCCAATTTTGGGAGAAGAGGCCCTAGGGCTTTGCCTAAAACTTGAATTTGGGGCAAAATCTAGTGGATTGGGAGGTGGATTACGAAGTCTAAGCTTGATTCTATCATCTATATGTGATTCCTTCTTCAAATCTTGTCTAAATCATCAAGTAAGTAATCCTTATGTATACATGCATATTAAGCTCGAAAATTTAAGGTGAATTTGATGATTTGAGGCTGTAATTTTGCATGCATTGAGTTATATGATGATCTAGCCATGTAAAGGAAACTTAAATGCTTGTGATTGTGATCTAAATATCAAGATTTGGGTGTGGGGGTCTTAAGTCACGAATTTGGGTTATGAAATTGGGATTTTGAGAACTCTTGATGTTCATGATGGAATGAAATGCAAGTAATGTCTTGTAAACTGATTTGTGTTGATCGCTAACTTGAGAAATTACCAAAGTATCATGATTTAAATTTATAGGGGTTTAGAACCTAAGAAATTGGTTGATTTATGCTTGGTATGTTATGCACACCAAGTGTTTGTGAAAATGCCTAAGTGAGATGTTGAAACTTGAAAGTGCTTGGTTATGGTCAATTTGATAAATGGTGGATTACTTGAGTGTAATAAATTGTTATGTTGTGAATGATCTATCTAAATGCTTAAGTAATTATAGGTAGTCAAGGTGGAGCTCGAGCCATCAAAGAATACTAAATTGGAAGACTTGAGGTAACGTTTATGAGTGTTTAATTTTGTTACAAAGTATGCAAATGAGATATTGGTTTTCTAGCATGGATAACTATCCCAAATAGACTAGAAGTAAACGATGGACCGATTGTTATGCTAATAAATGATGAAATGAGGTCGGATGGTTATGACCCGTTTGGGTAAGAATGCATAAATGAAGTATGTAGCATGTGAATATGTATAATACGACCCGTTTGGGTAAGAATGCATAAATGAAGTATGTAGTATGTGAATGTGTGTAAGTTGACCGGTTAGGGTTAATAGAGCATAAATGAAATATGTTGTGTGCAAATATGCATAATATGACCCGTTTGGGTAAGAACGCATAAATAAAGTATGTGAATATGTGTAATTTGACCCGTTTGGGTTAAGAGTGCATAAGTGAAGTGTGTTGTGTGCAAATATTTATAATATGACCCGTAGGGTAAAGATTGTAAAGAATGACCCGGTTGGGTAGAATTATAATATGACCCGTAGGGGTAAAGATTGTAAAGAATGACCCGGTTGGGTAGAATTATAGTGAATGACCCGTTTGGGTAAAGATTGTAAAGA
>JBCNJP010002688.1:0-10000 GCA_039602395.1 Deinandra increscens subsp. villosa | reverse complement strand
TCATACTGATCTTCAACTAGCTGACCTTTTCACAAAGGCATTTGATGAAGCAAGATTCTTCTTTCTTATCACAGCTATTGGAATGATGAACTTTGGTTAACTTTTGCTGTTAATTGTTACTTTTGTTGGGTTATATAACAATTATCAAAATCACGAGTACGCAGCGGAAAGAATCCTATGAATTAATCTAATTAACCGGTATTAGAATGTGTACCTTTTTAGCTCGGCAAGACTTGATCACTTGGAGGATTTGAAGTAAATCCCTCTACGATCGCACACACGACACACCAATGCTATGTGCTAGCAATCGATCACGAACACCTCTTCATGTAGGCTTGGTCGAACCACACAAGAACCGAAACCTCCCTTGGGTTTTTCTTGTTGCCAAATTCGAGAGAGTAGAGAGAGAGAATTAGGGTTTGCACCTTTATCAGATAAATGCAACCAACCAACCAACACCTAAACCTTAAACCAATAGGTCTATATATAGGATTAGAGAACTTGATAAACAAGTTAAGGGTTTGGATAGGCATGGGCCGAATTTCGGCTTTAAGGGCTTATCCCAAGCCTTTTCTCAATTGTAATCTAATTACAACTCTCTCTCTTAATTACAACTAACACCCCTGTTAACAATTAACTTGTCAGTTTTTAACGAAACCTCGTTAAATATTCGTGATAAATATTAATTAACCATTAATTAATATTAATACATTTGGTGTCGAGACGTGTGACTCCGTAGGCTTAAATAATATCCGGACATACGCTTACTATTACATGATCATATCCCTACAGCTCCCACTTGAGCTTGCAATAGTAAAGGTAATAACATTGGTTAGCGTCTAGCAACACGCCAATGCTCCCAGAAATATTTAAGTACAGTTTCTCAAAGTGTATTTAAATGGTACAGTCATTTACTATCCCTTTGTTACCGATACCGTGTTAAATATGGATACGGATCAAAGTCATTCCATACTTTAACGATTCTGTTTCTCATTCTCACAACTAACTTAAGATTACCAAATTGCAAATCGAGACATCTCTAGATTTCATTTGGGCACGGCCATGCAAACATCTTAATTAGTCCAATGAGGGGCCCAGTGGTATCTGCTTCAGCACAAAGCTGAAGGAACAAATCCTCTTGACTACACGTGTCAAGTCACATACTTCACTACACTTACTGAAAATAGCCCTTTTGTACTACCTTATTCAGGATAGTTAGACCTATATCAAGTAGGTGCAATCCATACATGCATGACCTGCTTGTATCTCAAGTCTAAGGATGAGTAAAGCAACCATTTACGAATTTCACTTAATGACGCCGATCCATAAAGTGACAATTCGTTAGTGGGTCAGTCCAGTATGCATCCAATGAATACCATGTGAGTTTGGTGGGACCATCCAAACCAATCACTCAGATTTTGTCTTAGTTTAACTATACTCCCATATAGTTAATCGACAATGGACAATTTAGAATACTTGACAAGTACTCAAGGATTAAACATGCAAATATAGGACACAACTTAACCATTAAATGAAATCAAACATATCAAATACTTTATTTCATTATATAAATAGAAATTGCTTAATGTCCTTTATCCAAATACCGAACATCAGACATACATGATTTAACCAGCCAATTTAAGTCCCATGCCCTCGGCATGCCTTTCAAGCTTCGGCCTCGACAAAGCTTTCGTGAAAGGATCAGCTAAGTTAATATCTGTGTGAACTTTGAGTAATTTGATTTCACCTAGTTCGATCTGCTCACGAACATAGTGATATCTCCTGGCATAGTGTCTGGCGCCCTTCTGAACTCCAGGTTCTTTGACTTTGGCGATGACTAATGCACCCGAGTTATCGCAGTACATGTCAATAGGCAAGTTACTTGTGGGGATCACATCAAGCCCACAAATATACTTCCTTATCCAGACTGCCTCCATTGCAGCTTCCGAAGCAGCAATTTACTCAGACTCTGTTGCAGACATAGCAACTGTGGTTTGTTTCTTGCTTTTCCAATCCACAGCGCCTCCATTCATAACGAAGACGTACCCAGACTGAGACTTCGTGTCATCTCTATCAGTCTGAAATCCAGCATCACAGTATCCAGTCACTTTGAGCTCTTGATCTGGATTTCCCCCATATACCAAAAACAAATCTCTAGTAGCCCGTAGGTACTTGAGAATGGTCTTAACAGCAGTCCAGTGACTTTCACCTGGATTCTGTTAAAACGGCTAACGATATTCTGCGCGAACGCTATATCGGGTCTAGTGCACCTCACCGCATACATTATAGATCCTACAGCCGAAGCATAAGGGACTCTTTGCATACGCTTCACCTCATCAGGTGTAGAAGCACCTTGTTTGACCGACAGACCAAGTCCTTCCTGCATTGGTACATTACCACGCTTGGAATTCTCCATCTTGAATCGCTTCAAGATCTTATCAATATAAGCACTTTGACTTAGTCCAATCAACCGCTTAGTTCTATCTCTATAGATCTTGATTCCAAGAATGAATGCTGCTTCTCCCAAGTCTTTCATAGCAAAACACTTTCCAAGATGGGATTTTACATCTTGCAACATTGGAATGTGTTTTCCTATTATCAATATGTCATCTACATATAAGACAAGGAAAGTAACATTACTCCCACTAGCTTTGCGATATACACATGGCTCATCGGGATTCTGAACGAAACCAAACTTTTTGATTTCTTCATCAAACCGTTTATTCCAACTCCTCGATGCTTGCTTTAGTCCATAAATGGACCTTTGAAGCTTGCATACTTGGTTGGGATGTTCTGGATCAACGAACCCTTCAGGTTGATCCATATAGACTTCTTCATCCAAGTAACCATTTAAGAAGGCAGTCTTAACATCCATTTGCCATATCTCAAAGTCATAGTACGCTGCTATGGCTAAGAGAATCCTAATAGCTCTAATGTCTGCTACTGGTGAAAAGGTCTCATCATAGTCAACGCCAAAACGTTGAGTATAACCTTTCGCCACGAGACGAGCTTTATAGGTGTGTACATTTCCATCCATGTCGGTCTTCTTCTTGAAGAGCCATTTGCTCCCAACGGTTCTTGCGTTTGGAGGAAGATCAACCAGGGTCCAAACGTGGTTATCTTGCATGGATTTCATTTCCACATTCGCAGCTTCAAGCCATTTGTCAGATTCCGGATCTGATAATGCAGCTTTGAAGTTCGGAGGCTCATCGATATCTCCTGATACGTTATCCTCGGATTCGACTAGACCAATCCATCTATCCGGTTCACGTACGACCCTTTCGGATCTACGAAGTGGAATCGCAACATCATCGACTTGAGGTTCATCTCTCTGAACATTTTCCCCCCCAAGTTGATGATTGCTAGTTGTTTCAGAAGGTGACACATCTTCTAGTAGTTCTACAATTCTCCCACTGTTCTCTTGAGCTATAAAATTCTTTTCAAAGAATTCAGCATATCGAGCAACACGAACAGTGTTTTCGGAGGGATTATAGAAGTAGTAACCCATTGTTTCCTTTGGGTATCCCACGAAGATGCACTTAGTAGTCCTGGGTTGTAATTTGTCAGGCGTATCACGCTTCACAAGTGCCTCACATCCCCAGACTCTTAAGTAAGACAACACAGGGACTTCTCCATGCCATAATTGATATGGTGTCTTTTCAACCTTCTTGGTTGGAACCATATTTAGAACGCGTACAGCGGTTTCTAGAGCAAAATCCCAAAATGATAATGGGAGAGTTGTAAGGTTCATCATTGACCTCACTATCTCTAGTAAGGTACGATTCCTCCTCTCAGACACTCCATTATGCTGAGGTGTATAGGGAGGAGTAAGCTGTTGGACAATTCCACACGCTTTAAGATAATCCTTAAACTCTTGGCTTAAGTATTCTCCACCACGATCCGATCTAAGGATCTTGATGGTCTTACCGAGTTGATTTTCAACTTCGTTCTTGAACTCTTTGAATGTTTCAAATACCTCATGTTTATGTTTAAGCAAGTAAACATAACCATAACGGCTGAAATCATCCGTGAAAGTTACGAAGTAGCTAGCACCTTTTCTTGACACATGTCTAAATGGGCCACATACATCAGTATGGATGAGTCCAAGTAGCTCTTTTGCCCTTTGCGGCTTGTTCGGAAAGGGTTTTCTTGTCATCTTTCCTGAGATACAGGAAACGCATTGATCAAATGATTCATCATTTGATTGTAAGATCCCTTCACGTTGAAGTCTTTCAATGCGATTTTTGCCAACATGGGCAAGACGACAGTGCCAAAGATAGGTAGAGTCCAAAACAGTTTTGGCTCGTTTGCTAATAGTGAACATTGAATTATTTGAAACACAACCACGCATATCAATTTCATAAATGCTATCACAAGGAATAGCATCAAAATAATGAACATTATTTTTAGAAACTGAAATACTGATATCATTAAAAACATTAATGTATCCTTGGTTTTTCAACAGAGAAACTGAAATAACACCTCTAGTGATAGAAGGTGCATAATGACAATTGTCTAATACAATACATAACCCAGAAGGCAGAATTAAATGAAATTCTCCTATAGCTTCCACAGCTGCTGGCAAACCATTTCCAACGAACAGCTGCAAAGCTCCAGGCTTCAGTTTCCTCCTCTTTCTAAGACCCTGTAACGAATTACAGATGTGAGTTCCACAGCCGGTGTCATACACCCATGAATCACTCTTAGAAAAGGAAAATAATTCAATTGTGAAGATACCTGAAGTACTAGTCCCACTAGTATTCTTTCTCTTCTTCATCAACTCAGCTAGGTAGGTAGGACAGTTCCTCTTCCAGTGTCCGACTTCACCACAATGGTGACAGATCTGGTCCTTAGCCTGATGCTCTTTAGGGGCCGGAGGGGTTTGCTTGGCTTTAGGGATATGGGCAACAGCCTTGCCTTTACCCTTGCCATCAATCTTGCCCTTCCCCTTTTGCGGTCGTTTAGCCTTTTGGATCTTACCCCCCTTGATCATAAGAACATGGGGTGTTTCAGTGGCCTTTTTAGGAATCGTTTTTTCATACTCGACAAGCATAGCATGAAGCTCAGGTATAGTCTTAGTCATACTATGCATGTTGTAGTTGCGCACAAAACCCTCAAAATCCTTCGTAAGCGATTTGAGGATCATGCCAACTGCAACAGCACGATTATACCCATAATTGAGCGATTCCAATTTGTCAAAGTAGCTCTTCATCTTGAGCACATGACTACTGACCGATTTACCAGTTTCAAGCTTCAAGTCGTGGAGTTCCACAACTAGGTCGAACAATTCGACACCAGCTTGTTTTTCATACATCTTTTTCAGCTCTTTGATCATATCACAAGGTGTATGAAATTCGTATTGCTTCTGAAGATCAGGAGTCATACTCGAGATCATCATACAAGCAACCTCATCGTATCTGCTGTACTCTGCGTTGTAGAACGCTTTCTCTTGCTCAGAAGCATCAGCAGCTGGCTCGGTCGGCCAATGATGTTCAAGGACATCGGTCCTCCGTTCAACTCTAAGGACAATCCTCAGTTGACGGTACCAGTCATTGAAGTTAGATCCATTCAGCTTTTCTCTTTCAAACATTTGACGAAAAGCATGACCAACATTGTTTTGAGGTGGGTTTGTTGCCATCTACAAAACAGATTAAGTTTAAAAATCAGTATTTTCGATAATCTTTTCCTTAATAAATTTAATTACCCAATGTTTAAACATTTTAAACAATTAAGCTTTATTAAGGCTAGGATCCAATTGACATGCCATCATTTCATCAGTTGATCTGCTAGAAATGATGCATTCAAATGGTAAGTGACGATCACTAATTGTATTCCAAATACAATTCCTAGGTTTTATGGGACCTACAACTTGCACCAAGTGATTTGTAGTCATGTTTCATCCCATCTTTTGCCACGGGCTAAGGGTCTCACCGCCTAGCTCGTTTTAAGTCGTCCAGCCAAGAACGCACAAATTGTCCACCATTGTGTACCAATGAGTGGGAATTTGTCATGCAAATGCCATTTTACCATTGTGTACCAATGAGTAAGATGACACTCACAAGTGTCCTTTACAAGGTGGATGGCAAAGACTTAAGTTTAAATGGGTCAAAGCAATTTTGATGTGTGATCAAAAAGGTTATGTGTGAAGGCTCATGCACACCTTTACCACATAATGTGTTTATAAAATTCTTAGTTTGTCTTCCAAATCAAAAGAGCTCGGTAGCTCCATTTGCAACACACAAAGAAGCGTAGGGGTGAGGTTTGCAACTTTTGCAATTAAAAACCTACCCACTTTAGGGAAGCAGAGCGACCCAACTTATACCTCTCTTAGAGTGTGTTCAAATGGGTGAGCCGGTGTTTCTTTTGACTTTTAGGACACAAATTTTATTTTATAAACAAAATCATATTTCAATAGTTCTTTTAGCAAATTTCGATTTTCATAAAACAAATTTGCAATAAACCTTTTATTATGTCACAATTATCAGATAATCACATAATCTTAGGGTTTCTAATTATCACATATAATTTTAATTAAATCCTCTTTGATTTAAGTAATAACCATGAACGATTTGCATGAAACATCATGGTTTTTACTTCTTTTTAACACTTTAAAGTTTAAAGGTACAACATGTTGTTCATAACAATTATCTAATAATGATAAAACTTGGATTTATAATTTTAGATCACAAAAATCAAATTTTTAGAGCTAAAATTAGGGTTTCCGATTCGTCAAGAGGTTTTCGATCCATAAATAGAGTTTACGATCGGAAAGCAGAGGTTTCCGATCGAAACAGGGTTTTCGAGTGGGTCGGAAAAGCCTTTCCGATCGGAACCTTTCCGATCGGACACTTTTCGATCGGGTCGAAAAAGCCTTTCCGATCGGAACCTTTCCGATCTGACACTTTTCGATCGGGTCGAAAAGCCTTTCCGATCGGAACCTTTCCGATCGGGCACTTTTCGAATGGGTACTTTTCGATCAGTTCGTAAACCCTTTACGATTTGGATCGAGAAGTAGGGTTTCCGGTCGGAAAACAAGGGTTTCCGATCCGGAATAAGGCTTTCCGAACGGAAAACAAGAGTTTCCGATCGGGTCGAGAAGTGTTTTTTCGATCAAAGACTTTTCGATCGGGTCGAAAAGTCCAATTCCATCGAATTTTTTTCCGTTTTTACCAATTGCGAAACCTTTTCCAATTGTAAAACACGATTTTTAAATGAATCGAAAAGCTAGAATCTTGTTTTGGTTACCCCCCTTCCAAGTTTTATTCCCGGTAATTAATTAAAATCATAGGTGGCTCGTGATACCACTGTTGGGTTATATAACAATTATCAAAATCACGAGTACGCAGCGGAAAGAATCCTATGAATTAATCTAATTAACCGGTATTAGAATGTGTACCTTTTTAGCTCGGCAAGACTTGATCACTTGGAGGATTTGAAGTAAATCCCTCTACGATCGCACACACGACACACCAATGCTATGTGCTAGCAAGCGATCACGAACACCTCTTGATGTAGGCTTGGTCGAACCACACAAGAACCAAAACCTCCCTTGGGTTTTTCTTGTTGCCGAATTCGAGAGAGTAGAGAGAGAGAATTAGGGTTTGCACCTTTATCAGATAAATGCAACCAACCAACCAACACCTAAACCTTAAACCAATAGGTCTATATATAGGATTAGAGAACTTGATAAACAAGTTAAGGGTTTGGATAGGCATGGGCCGAATTTCGGCTTTAAGGGCTTATCCCAAGCCTTTTCTCAATTGTAATCTAATTACAACTCTCTCTCTTAATTACAACTAACACCCCTGTTAACAATTAACTTGTCAGTTTTTAACGAAACCTCGTTAAATATTCGTGATAAATATTAATTAACCATTAATTAATATTAATACATTTGGTGTCGAGACGTGTGACCCCGTAGGCTTAAATAATATCCGGACATACGCTTACTATTACATGATCATATCCCTACAACTTTTATGTACATAAATCTTTCTTTCACCTTATGTGTTTATGTATCTTAACATCCAACTCTTCAAAATCATGAAAACTCTTTCAAGAAATGTCTTGTTAACCAACTCTTCACACGATTTAAGAAAATTTTTAAATTATGAGCATTTATGAACTTTTTGATACTTCTGGGTAAGTTCCGAGGGAACAACATTGTTCCGGAGCAACTTACTTCGGAAATTCTTCCTTCTCAAGAGAGGTTCCGAGGGAACTCTCTAAAGTTTCTAACAAGTTTCAAGTGTTTTCTAAGTGTTTCAGGTATTCCGGAGTAAATTTTGAAACTCCGAAGGAACTTCCTGCGGAAGTATTTCAGGAGAGGTGAAGAAAATTTCTAAGGGAAAAAGTTCCGAGGGAACTTCACTCTTCCGAAGGAAAAGTTCCGGAGAAAATTTCAATTGTTCCGAAGGAAAAGTTCCGGAGGAACTTTATTGACTTAATCTTTTTCGTTGGATTAAGTGGGACCCTTTATTTCAAACTTTAACAGTGACGGTTAACTGGTGGCCCCACTAACTCCACCTTTTCCGTTAACGTTAATTCCCTCTCTACTCACACTTTAATTGTCACTTCCAGAGAAACCATTCACTTTCTAAACCTAAAATCCCCAAATTCTCTTCAAATCGCTCTCGTTTTCCCTCAATTTCATCAAAACTTCATCGCAATTTCTCAAGCAATAACTCAGCACAGAACAATGGCAGCATCCGCATTTCATAACGAGCACAATCAAAGAGCGTTCCTAGAGAAAACAGAGAAGTCTGCTCCGTTTGATGGGATGATCGACTTCCTTACAGCGTCAGAGCTTCATTTTTCCCTAACTGTGAATCCTACGATTTACAATGAAACTGTAACTCAGTTTTGGGCAAATGCGGTAGTAGGTGCCGGCAATGAAAATGGCAAGCAGGTGATGCAAATTGAAAGCCAGGTTCACGGAAGAAATGTGTACATCACTGAAGAAATGATCAGAAATCATTTGAAATTACAAAACAGAGATGGTATTCTTACTGTTCCCAAAGAAGATTACCAATTTACTCTGATGGGCATCGGATATGGAGGAAACCCCAAGAGCAAAACGGTGAAGAAATGCCACATTCCACCCGTATGGAGGTTTCTTGCCCATACTCTGCTGGTGTGCCTAACCCCCAGAAGGTCTCATGAGGAACTTGGTGAAGTCCAAGCCACTGCTCTTCATGCTGTGATCAGGGGAGATTGCTTTAATTTTTCAAAAATGATTTTTGATGGGCTCAGGGAAAATTGTGAAAAACCTTTTAACATGTATCCCAGGTTTTTACAACACACTTTGGATACACAATTCCCTGATGTTCCCAGAGCTGGTACCATTTTTCATCAAAAGAACCTAACTGAGAAAAAATTTTCTTACTTGCTTTCAAAATCAGCAATTGCCAACTGTCTTGGTGTGGAAAATGGCCATCCACTACCCGATCCAAGAGTTATTCCTGCACCTATGGTGCAAGAGCAACCAGTTGAGACTCAAGAACCAACTGAGCAACTTGCTCCAGGTGACAACACTGAACCTACACCATCAGTTGTTGAACCCACACCTGAAACTGACCTTCTTGATAAATTACCTGTGAACATCACCTATATCAGAAAGAATGTCAGGCTCTCAAAAACTATCACCAAAACTTCCTCACCTACTCCATCAAAAGTTGTTGAAAGGGAGACAAGGTCTACTCCACATGTGTCCCCTATTGCCACCCAACCTGAAAACCTTGAGCATGACCCACTGTCTGCTCAACATCAAAGCCAAGGGTTAAGCCATATTGCTGATGATCTCTCAGTTGAGACCTCATCTTCTATTAGATTGGATGTACAACCCTCATCCCTCTTGTTTACCTCCATAGACCTAAACCTAGATCTACCTGTGAATGATGAAGAAACTGATCTAAATCCAAATGACAATCTCTTCTCATCAACCTCACCTCATAGAGATGATTGGATGGATATTGATTATGTTTCTCCTAACCCCCATTCA
>JBCNJP010002686.1:0-39943 GCA_039602395.1 Deinandra increscens subsp. villosa | reverse complement strand
TGTTTGATAATTATTTCAAAAATTATGTGAAATTAGGGTTTTCATGTCATTATTTTGCCCAAATCGAGTAAACGGTTTTGAATTAAGCTTTGCCATTTTAAGGGATATTATAAAATGTTATAATAGATAATACCCTAAGTTGGTTTTGAATAAAAATGAGTTTTGATAATAAAACGAAAAATTCATGGAATTAGGGTTTCTGAATATGATTATTTAATATAAAATAATCCGGAGGGTATGGGGACTTGAATTGTTGATATGGTAACATGTTTATACATATAATAAGTGTATATGAAGTTAAAATGAATAAATAATGAAGTATTGAAAATACCGAGTTAATCGGATATTAGAAGTTCGTGCGGACCGGAAGGGTAGGCGCCTGTACACTGGGGTTTCTGGCATAGCGGGGGTGTCGCCATCCCATCCGGGCAATGGCATCCCAACACTGGGCGACCCCGGAGTGAGTGTCTACTTATAGGAATGCACGTCTTCATAATTATCAATAAAAGCAGATAATATGCCTCCAGGGGCATTTTGGTCATTTTGACCCTTAAAAAGTATATGAACTTAATAATATACATTATTAAGTAGATAAGGTGTTAATAAAATAACATAAAAAGTGTTTATTATATAAAACCTTGCGTTAACATCATACAATACGCAACTAGGTTTAAATCGGAAAGCATAAAGGAGGTTCTGACTGATTAATTTGGCTAAGAGAACAAGGTGAGTTCTATGAGCCCACTCTTTAAATGTTTTAAATGTTTTACTGTTTTCGGGCTGATATACATACAAATGTTGTGAAAATATCTTCAAATGGTTTATAACTGAAATATTACATGTTAGAACTATTAAAAGGTTTTTGATTAATATATACGTGAAAGATTATGAAAATGTTATGATAATGATTTCTGATAAGATGTTTTACAGTATTAAACTGTTAAAGGATTGTTGAATTAAAGTATAAGTGAAAAGGTTATGATACTATTTACGGGAGAAATGTCGTAAACTCCTAAATTACTTTAGAAATATTATATATGAGGAATGTTAAGGAAATATGTTTGAATGCCTTTTACATGTTTTGTGCCGATACACATACGTGAAATGTTTTAAGGCCTATAACTGTTTGTATGATGATTACCTATTATAAACTGTTCACGGGAAAGTTATAATAAACGGGTAATGTAAAGGATTGAACTTTTATATAAAGTTTTAAGAAATGGAAAAATGTGAATGTTTGGTCTAAGCTTGTGTATGTGAATAAGTGTCGGATAAATATAATTTTATTAGCCTTGTTGTGATTGTAAGATGTAATCTATACTAGGATGACTCTATATCATATCCGTTTGTATTTAAGGTGTGGTGGATACGCTGCGGTACTTCCTATATATAAACACCTGTAATACAATAGAAAATGTTATAGATGCAGTCCAGTATAGGTTTCACTGAGATTTAACAAGACCCATAACATTATATTGATGAAACGCTTATTTCCATATACGGGTGATGGACGGGTGTTGAAAAGGTTATGAGTCCAAATACAGAGGTTATTAAATGGACTTTTAAAAATGTTGAAAAAGGTTGAAAAGGTTTTAATCTAAGCGGACATTGTCTAGAGAAAAGGGGGACTGTGGTTGTACAACTAGAAGCGGGGAACGACGGTTCTCCGGGGTAGCGACGGCTGCTTACTTAGAAAAGGTATTCGGGTGGCGACGGTTGCCCGAGGAACTAACGTGGTTCCAATAGACAATGCTTAGTAAATAAATGAATGACTGCTTATAATATTTCGTATAACTCTTTTATGTTTTATACTTAATGATTATTTGCACAAGAGAGGGTCTGGGAGACCCAGAGTGCTTAAAGTGGTAAACGGTTTAAAGGTTATGTTTTGATATAACACTGTTATGTTTATACCTGTTAAAAGGTTTAACGGTTAATCGGGTAAATGGTTAACTGGAGAAATGGTTAAATGATTAACTGAATGAATGTTTTGGTATAACTCTGTTTATGCCTGATAAATGTTTAAAGGTTATATTTCGGTATAATACTTATATCTGATAAATGTTTAATGAATAATGGTTTTAAAGTTATAGTATAATTCTGTTATGTTTTATACTTGATAAATGTTTGTTAAAAGGGGGCCGTTAGGCCCAAGCGTCGGAATAAACTTTCAAGGTAAAGGTAACGCCTTTTTGAAAAATGTAGAACTCACCAGCGTAAGCTGACCTTTCCAAAAATATGTGTATGTCAGGTGATGACAATGGTTAAGGTAGCAAGGAAAGGACTCTGGTGAGAACAGATTAGATGGGCAAGCTATCGGAAAAGGACTCGGTAGTAGACTGGCAATAGACATAGATAAGACCTAATTATTAAATTATGTTGTATCTTCCTTACTGTTGTACTTGACATATATATATAAATGAAAAGTTTTTAATTTCCGCTGCTTAGTTATCTCTGTTGTACCATGTGTTCATGAGTAAATCCGACACGTGACCCCTCCTGGAGCCAAGACTGGGAGTGGGCGTCACAAGTTGGTATCAGAGCCTTGGTTTAAGAGATTTAGATACTAGCACGGTATCTAGACTTAAACTAGGACTCTTGGTAAACAAAGTAAGGTAAGATAAGAAATGTAAATGCCAGTCAGGATAGTCATGCCCATAGGAAAAATTTTGCACGAGGAACATAGGAGGTAGGACTTAAGGTATGCAAGTGCGGAGAATACCCGATTGCAATTAGCTACTGCAAATTTGGTGTTTTACCCGAACAAACATATCATAGGTTCTAACTGTTATGTGGCCTAGTACGGGGTAGGTTAATTGATAGTGAGATACGTGGTCAATAAATTGTAAGGAATGCCTAGAGAAAGGTAGTTTTAAAGGACCGGTTTTTAAAATTACCGGTAAAGGATGAAAGGAAAAGAACGGACACCAGGGATGACTGTGATGAGAATAACTGGGTTTTGAAGGCGTCATAATTATATAAGTGCACGTATATAATTATCATGAATTCAAAATTTGGAGACTTCACGTCACATGAGTTCCAAAGTGTCAGACTATTTTGATCAAAAGATCAAAAGATTAGAAATCATAGTCATGATAGGAATGCGAATAGGCCATCCGATACGAAATCTGATGTCAGTAGAGACGAATACCTTCAACAAAGAAATGAAAGTCGTTATGTTAGAAATAGTGGCAGAAGCATTGAAGGCTACGTTGTTATCAATTGTTAATCAATTTTCGGAAGCTTTGATGAGGAGAATGTCCAATAAAGCAACCGCTAGTGGAGCTAGTCCTGAGGAAGCCTCTGGTAGAAATAGACTCCCGATGAAAGGCAAACGGAAATGGTACGAGAATGAAGAAGGTCTTGAAGACAATGACGACGGATTCCACAAGAAGGCTAAGGGAGCTTCTGAACAAAGAAGGCCGATATGCCAGATGTGCGAGAAACGTCATCATAAGAATTGCATTGGAGAACTCAGGAACCGTTGAAGATGAAAAGAGGTGTAGAGAAGCCTAGAATGTCGTCTTAAAGCAAGGAAACTGTAGATGTGATAGACGCTATCACAGTAAAGAAGAAATGAAAGTTGCTATGGCAAGAATAGTGGAAACAACGTTCCAAGCTACGTTGCTACCTTCAAGAAGACCATCACTATAAGTGATAGGCCGGAAGGCTCGAAGCAAAAGCTAGCAGTTGAAGTTAAGGATGGTTCAAAGAAGAATGATGAAGGTTACCACAAAGTGGATCAAGAATCAACAAGCTTAGGAGTATGGAAGTCCAGAGTAGGCCAAGAAAAACTTATGTCCTAAGGGACGTTGTTTCTTCAAATGGCATGATAAAATCACATGATGATTGGACAAGCTACACGAAGAGGAATTTCAAACATAGGATAGAGAAGCATTGTCAAGGAATCCTGTAATCAAGCTGACTTAGACAGCTTAGGATTACGTCTTCCTTAGGACAATGCAAAGACGTCAAGATAGACGACCTCAAACAAATGTTGATACGCGAATGAGCCTGATGATTCGAAACTAGCAGCAACGGCAAATTTAGAAATCGGAATTCGATATTAGGAATTGTCACACGGTGTATTACACCAATACGAGTAAATGATCAGTATTTGACAAATGTTCGTCTTAAGATCAATGCCTAGCTAGGAATAACGATAGATAAATTTAGATGTTAAATGAAGTGACTCACGGGATGCTACGCGCAAACTGGAAGGCTTGACTTCATATGCAAGGATCGTGATGGCCTGGCAGTAAAAGATTACAAAACATGGAAGTACATAAGTCAAGAGGTAAGTCATACTCAACGTATGCCATTGACTCGAAGGCAAAACCAAGAAGTTAAAGAACGTACCAGTGACGTGTCAGATCCGAGCCAATTATCCAGAAAATCCAATGAGCAGCACGAAGCAACGCAAGAAGCAAACACTAGAAGCAACGCCCGAAGCAACAACGCCAGAAGTAGAAGCACCGTACCAGCTATCTCCAACCAAAGCAAGAAGATTTCTTTAGATAAAATATATCGCCTTAGGATGCTCCAGCCATTTCACGAAGAAAGACGGAAACTAAGGATATGCGTAGACTGCAAGAAGATAATGAAGTTGTCAATAAAAAGCAGATATCCTTTGTTAAGGATCAGCAAATCATCCAACTAGGAGCAAGAAGATTTTCCCCAAAAATGATCTGAGATCAGATTAGCACCAGCTAAAGGAGTAAGAATGAAACTAAATCTCGTAACTGAGCATGACGTTCTAAAGTTCTCGAGGATGACGATGAATGCTTGAGGCATTGGGAGGAAGAAGCAAACAGATTAACGCGAGAAAATCAATAAATATATATACATGAATGTTTTAAAAAAAACTATATTTTTAATTTAAATTGACAATTTAAACATGTTTTACAACTAAAATTATGGTTTACGAGTTTTAACATCTCAAATATATTTTTACGGGTTTTAGGTGTGTCATGGGATGACTTTGGTACAAAATCTAGTGTTCAAAAGCTTGTACGAATGCAAAAACAATAAAAACAGCACATATGGGGGCCCTAAGGTTCGAACCCGAGACCTTAGTGTTACGACACCGAGTACAGACCACTCGGCCAAGGGTCTGTTGGTGTCAAATTTCAGGTCGAAATGTATTTATGTATCAGTTGCGACCGGAAAACAGGTTAAAGAAAATCAACTAAAAAAGAATGATGGCGTCGGGACTCGAACCCGCGCCCCTCGCGTACAAACCCAGAACCCAAAACGCTGTGCCAGATTGGCGTCTAGTGTAACAACCCGATCCCAGATCTTATAACCCATACCCGTCCGACTTCATCTTCTCCATTAAAGAATTCAGTCTTGCCGGAACCCTAATCCGGTGGCCTGAAAATCGTAAAACACAAAAAAACAAGCCCAGAACATGCGATTAACATAGGGGACGAGTTACCTTGAGTCAGAGATGAGATATGAGAAGTTTTTGATGCCGAAACGAACCCGAAAGCTTGAACGCGAACACCGAGCACGGTCGTGATTCCAACTTCTAATGACCCCTGATTGTTCGTGAAGGCTTCACGATCACAGTGGTGGTCTCTAGATGGTGTAACAGTGGATAATAAGTGAGAATTTTGCCGGAATTGTGGGTTGCGGTTCGTTTCCTGTTGCCGAGAGAACAGAGAGAGCTAGAGAGGAATGAGAGGGACGATGGTTATGATTGGAAACGATATGATAAAGGTCTTTAATTGAGGAATTAAGGTGAACCAAAACTGATGAGATGGTGATGATCGGAGTAATGACGGGTGAAACCGATGCCTCGTTCGTGAATGCTCGTAAATGACATTTACAATTAAGTTTTGGTTAATGGCACATTTAGTCCCTCGATAATTTTCAATATAGAAGGTAGGCTTGAGATAATCACAGAATAGCCCCTCCAGGTTTAGATTAAATAAAAACATGTTTCATAAATGACAAGATAAGCCCCTGAAGTTTTTTAAAGGCTAACGGCTCTAACGGAATTAACGGGAAATGTTTTTAACAACGAATATACGAAGGACGTTAAAATATATAGATCGTCTAACGTTTATAAGAATTATAAATCTTGTTTTACTAAAATAAATCATGGAATATAATTCCACCATTATATATTTTAAATTCACATAAAATCATAACCTAGACATTTAGAGCTCATAACTTATATTTAAGTCACATATAACTCTATTATTAATAGTTTGTAATTAAAATCCTTTAATTACACAAATATATAAATATAGTTTAATCATATATATTTTTAATTCCACATAAAATCATAGAATAGTAAACGTTTAATCTTCCGTGCATGCTCGTAGTGATTGATCACACAAAACCCTAATTGCTAAAGTCAACGCAGATAAGCACATAAATGTTCACACAATATTTAATACGTTTTACGTTCAGTTAATGTCAGAGAATGACCTGAAAAGTCAGATTGTCACAATATTGGGATACTACAATAATAGTTTATTATGTAGATAGGCACTAATAGTACATTTGGCCACATGTGGCCCTTAATAGTATGTTTGGGCCCATTGGTTTACTATTAAGCCCAATGATAGGTGATTATCCACATTTGAGTCGAATAGGCAAACTGATCCCTGTATGTTCGGGCCAATGTCTCGATGATAGTATGTGTGGGCACATTGGGATACTACAATAATAGTTTATTATGTAGTTCGGCACTAATAGTACGTTTGGCCACATGTACCAATGATAGTATGTTTGGGCCCATTGGGTTACTATCAAGCCCAATGATAGTTTATTATCCACATTTGAGTCGACAAGGCCCAATAATAGTACCTTTGGGCCCATGGCCCAATTATAATATGTTTGGGCCCATTGGGTTACTACTAAGCCCAATGATAGTTGATTATCCACATTTGAGTCGACAAGGCCCAATAATAGTACCTTTGGGCCCATGGCCCAATTATAGTATATTTGGGCCCATTGGGTTACTATTAAGCTCAATGATACTTGATTATCCATATTTGAGTCGACAAGGCCCAATAATAGTACCTTTGGGCCGATGGCCCAATTATAGTATTTTGAGCCCATTGAGTTACTATTAAGCTCAATGATAGTTGATTATCCACAATTGACTCGACTTGGCCCAATAATAGTATGTTTGGGCCCATGGGCCAATTATAGTATTTTGGGCCCATTGAGTTATTATTAAGCCCAATGATACTTGATTATCCACATTTTAGTCGACAAGGCCCAATAATAGTACCTTTGGGCCCATGGCCCAATTATAGTATGTTTGGGCCCATTGGGTTACTATTAAGTCCAATGATAGTTGATTATCCATATTTGAGTCGACAAGGCCTAATAATAGTACCTTTGGGCCCATGACTTAATTATAGTATGTTTGGGCCCATTGGGTTACTATTAAGCCCAATGATAGTTGATTATCCACATTTGGGTCGACTAGGCAAACTGATCCCTGTATGTTCGGGCCAATGTCCCGATGGTAGTATGTGTGGGCACATTGGGATACTACAATAATAGTTCATTATGTAGATAGGCACTTATAGTACATTTGGCCACATGTGGCCCTTAATAGTATGTTTGGGCCCATTGGTTTACTATTAAGCCCAATGATAGTTGATTATCCACATTTGAGTCGACTAGGCAAACTGATCCCTGTATGTTTAGGCCAATGTCTCGATGATAGTATGTGTGGGCACATTGGGATACTACAATAATAGTTTATTATGTAGTTCGGCACTAATAGTACGTTTGGCCACATGTACCAATGATAGTATGTTTGGGCCCATTGGGTTACTATTAAGCCCAATGATAGTTTATTATCCACATTTGAGTCGACAAGGCCCAATAATAGTACCTTTGGGCCCATGGCCCAATTATAATATGTTTGGGCCCATTGGGTTACTACTAAGCCCAATGATAGTTGATTATCCACATTTGAGTCGACAAGGCCCAATAATAGTACCTTTGGGCCCATGCCCAATTATAGTATGTTTGCGCCCATTGGGTTACTATTAAGCTCAATGATACTTGATTATCCATATTTGAGTCGAAAAGGCCCAATAATAGTACCTTTGGGCCGATGGCCCAATTATAGAATTTTGAGCCCATTGAGTTACTATTAAGCTCAATGATAGTTGATTATCCACAATTGACTCGACTTGGCCCAATAATAGTATGTTTGGGCCCATGGCCCAATTGTAGTATTTTGGGCCCATTGGGTTATTATTAACCCCAATGATACTTGATTATCCACATTTTAGTCGACAAGGCCCAATAATAGTACCTTTGGGCCCATGGCCCAATTATAGTATGTTTGGGCCCATTGGGTTACTATTAAGTCCAATGATAGTTGATTATCCATATTTGAGTCGACAAGGCCCAATAATAGTACCTTTGGGCCCATGACTCAATTATAGTATGTTTGGGCCCATTGGGTTACTATTAAGCCCAATGATAGTTGATTATCCACATTTGGGTCGACTAGGCAAACTGATCCCTGTATGTTCGGGCCAATGTCCCGATGGTAGTATGTGTGGGCACATTGGGATACTACAATAATAGTTTATTATGTAGACAGGCACTAATAGTACATTGGCCACATGTGGCCCTTAATAGTATGTTTGGGCCCATTGGTTTACTATTAAGTCTAATGATAGTTGATTATCCACATTTGAGTCGACTAGGCAAACTGATCCCTGTATGTTCAGGCCAATGTCTCGATGATAGTATGTGTGGGCACATTGGGATACTACAATAATAGTTTATTATGTACTTCGGCACTAATAGTACGTTTGGCCACATGTACCAATGATAGTATGTTTGGGCCCATTGGGTTACTATTAAGCCCAATGATAGTTTATTATCCACATTTGAGTCGACAAGGCCCAATAATAGTACCTTTGGGCCCATGGCCCAATTATAATATGTTTGGGCCCATTGGGTTACTACTAAGCCCAATGATAGTTGATTATCCACATTTGAGTCAACAAGGCCCAATAATAGTACCTTTGGGCCCATGGCCCAATTATAGTATGTTTGGGCCCATTGGGTCACTATTAAGCTCAATGATACTTGATTATCCATATTTGAGTCGACAAGGCCCAATAATAGTACCTTTGGGCTGATGGCCCAATTATAATATTTTGAGCCCATTGAGTTACTATTAAGCCCAATGATAGTTGATTATCCACAATTGACTCGACTTGGCCCAATAATAGTATGTTTGGGCCCATGGGCCAATTATAGTATTTTGGGCCCATTGGGTTATTATTAAGCCCAATGATACTTGATTATCCATATTTTAGTCGATAAGGCCCAATCATAGTACCTTTGGGCCCATGGCCCAATTATAGTATGTTTGGGCCCATTGGGTTACTATTAAGTCCAATGATAGTTGATTATCCATATTTGAGTCGACAAGGCCCAATAATAGTACCTTTGGGCCTATGACTCAATTATAGTATGTTTGGGCCCATTGGGTTACTATTAAGCCCAATGATAGTTGATTATCCACATTTGGGTCGACTAGGCAAACTGATCCCTGTATGTTCGGGCCAATGTCCCGATGGTAGTATGTGTGGGCACATTGGGATACTACAATAATAGTTTATTATGTAGATAGGCACTAATAGTACATTTGGCCACATGTGGCCCTTAATAGTATGTTTGGGTCCATTGGTTTACTATTAAGCCCAATGATAGTTGATTATCCACATTTGAGTCGACTAGGCAAACTGATCCCTGTATGTTCGGGCCAATGTCTCGATGATAGTATGTGTGGGCACTTTGGGATACTACAATAATAGTTTATTATGTAGTTCGGCACTAATAGTACGTTTGGCTACATGTACCAATGATAGTATGTTTGGGCCCATTAGGTTACTATTAAGCCCAATGATAGTTTATTATCCACATTTGAGTCGACAAGGCCCAATAATAGTACCTTTGGGCCCATGGCCCAATTATAATATGTTTGGGCCCATTGGGTTACTACTAAGCCCAATGATAGTTGATTATCCACATTTGAGTCGACAAGGCCCAATAATAGTACCTTTGGGCCCATGGCCTAATTATAGTATGTTTGGGCCCATTGGGTTACTATTAAGCTCAATGATACTTGATTATCCATATTTGAGTCGACAAGGCCCAATAATAGTAGCTTTGGGTCGATGGCCCAATTATAGAATTTTGAGCCCATTGAGTTACTATTAAGCTCAATGATAGTTGATTATCCACAATTGACTCGACTTGGCCCAATAATAGTATGTTTGGGCCCATGGGCCAATTATAGTATTTTGGGCCCATTGGGTTATTATTAAGCCCAATGATACTTGATTATCCACATTTTAGTCGACAAGGCCCAATAATAGTACCTTTGGGCCCATGGCCCAATTATAGTATGTTTGGGCCCATTGGGTTACTATTAAGTCCAATGATAGTTGATTATCCATATTTGAGTCGACAAGGCCCAATAATAGTACCTTTGGGCCCATGGCCCAATTATAATATGTTTGGGCCCATTGGGTTACTACTAAGCCCAATGATAGTTGATTATCCACATTTGAGTCGACAAGGCCCAATAATAGTACCTTTGGGCCCATGGCCTAATTATAGTATGTTTGGGCCCATTGGGTTACTAATAAGCTCAATGATACTTGATTATCCATATTTGAGTCGACAAGGCCCAATAATAGTACCTTTGGGTCGATGGCCCAATTATAGAATTTTGAGCCCATTGAGTTACTATTAAGCTCAATGATAGTTGATTATCCACAACTGACTCGACTTGGCCCAATAATAGTATGTTTGGGCCCATGGGCCAATTATAGTATTTTGGGCCCATTGGGTTATTATTAAGCCCAATGATACTTGATTATCCACATTTTAGTCGACAAGGCCCAATAATAGTACCTTTGGGCCCATGGCCCAATTATAGTAAGTTTGGGCCCATTGGGTTACTATTAAGTCCAATGATAGTTGATTATCCATATTTGAGTCGACAAGGCCCAATAATAGTACCTTTGGGCCCATGACTCAATTATAGTATGTTTGGGCCCATTGGGTTACTATTAAGCCCAATGATAGTTGATTATCCACATTTGGGTCGACTAGGCAAACTGATCCCTGTATGTTCGGGCCAATGTCCCGATGGTAGTATGTGTGGGCACATTGGGATATTACAATAATAGTTTATTATGTAGACATGCACTAATAGTACATTGGCCACATGTGGCCCTTAATAGTATGTTTGGGCCCATTGGTTTACTATTAAGCCTAATGATAGTTGATTATCCACATTTGAGTCGACTAGGCAAACTGATCCCTGTATGTTCAGGCCAATGTCTCGATGATAGTATGTGTGGGCACATTGGGATACTACAATAATAGTTTATTATGTACTTCGGCACTAATAGTACGTTTGGCCACATTTACCAATGATAGTATGTTTGGGCCCATTGGGTTACTATTAAGCCCAATGATAGTTTATTATCCACATTTGAGTCGACAAGGCCCAATAATAGTACCTTTGGGCCCATGGCCCAATTATAATATGTTTGGGCCCATTGGGTTAATACTAAGCCCAATGATAGTTGATTATCCACATTTGAGTCGACAAGACCCAATAATAGTACCTTTGGGCCCATGGCCCAATTATAGTATGTTTGGGCCCATTGGGTCACTATTAAGCTCAATGATACTTGATTATCCATATTTGAGTCGACAAGGCCCAATAATAGTACCTTTGGGCCGATGGCCCAATTATAATATTTTGAGCCCATTGAGTTACTATTAAGCCCAATGATAGTTGATTATCCACAATTGACTCGACTTGGCCCAATAATAGTATGTTTGGGCCCATGGGCCAATTATAGTATTTTGGGCCCATTGGGTTATTATTAAGCCCAATGATACTAGATTATCCACATTTTAGTCGACAAGGCCCAATAATAGTACCTTTGGGCCCATGGCCCAATTATAGTATGTTTGGGCCCATTGGGTTACTATTAAGTCCAATGATAGTTGATTATCCATATTTGAGTCGACAAGGCCCAATAATAGTACCTTTGGGCCTATGACTCAATTATAGTATGTTTGGGCCCATTGGGTTACTATTAAGCCCAATGATAGTTGATTATCCACATTTGGGTCGACTAGGCAAACTGATCCCTGTATGTTCGGGCCAATGTCCCGATGGTAGTATGTGTGGGCACATTGGGATACTACAATAATAGTTTATTATGTAGATAGGCACTAATAGTACATTTGGCCACATGTGGCCCTTAATAGTATGTTTGGGCCCATTGGTTTACTATTAAGCCCAATGATAGTTGATTATCCACATTTGAGTCGACTAGGCAAACTGATCCCTGTATGTTCGGGCCAATGTCTCGATGATAGTATGTGTGGGCACTTTGGGATACTACAATAATAGTTTATTATGTAGTTCGGCACTAATAGTACGTTTGGCCACATGTACCAATGATAGTATGTTTGGGCCCATTAGGTTACTATTAAGCCCAATGATAGTTTATTATCCACATTTGAGTCGACAAGGCCCAATAATAGTACCTTTGGGCCCATGGCCCAATTATAATATGTTTGGGCCCATTGGGTTACTACTAAGCCCAATGATAGTTGATTATCCACATTTGAGTCGACAAGGCCCAATAATAGTACCTTTGGGCCCATGGCCTAATTATAGTATGTTTGTGCCCATTCGGTTACTATTAAGCTCAATGATACTTGATTATCCATATTTAAGTCGACAAGGCTCAATAATAGTAACTTTGGGCCGATGGCCCAATTATAGTATTTTGAGCCCATTGGGTTACTATTAAGCCCAATGATAGTTGATTATCCACAATTGACTCGACTTGGCCCTATAATAGTATGTTTTCAAGCGCCCCCGTACGACAAACTTTGACACCCGACACTCGGCAACAGTGTGCTAGGAAAGTCTGCAATATCGTATATTGATACCCATTGTTCATATTCCTTGTCTCCAGAAAACTTACATTGGAACCCCCGCTCTATAGTGACCGAGCGAATAACTGACCCGAACCTTGTGATTGGATGAAGACATGTTTGAATCAACCCTATGTGCGTCGAGCTACGCAAGGATCACTAAGTACCCGATATTTTTACATCTTACACACAACATGACTTTTCCATACACAGTAAACCCCGTGAAACCATAGCTACAATTCGTGTATACCCTCATTGAATGCCAGGTAATATTTTAAATTCGTCAGCACTTGGTGTTTCGAAAACCCACTCTTATCACCCGTTTGCACCCTTACTCACCCATGACGACCAATGTAAACTGATGTTCTTACACGACGTTTATCCTTCTGTACGGTAGCATCACTGACGCATTTGCTTAGATATTGATCGCCCCAAATCGTCTTTCTCCAGATTCGCGACAAAGGTACTGGGAGACTCCCTTAGAGGTGACCAGTTGCAAACTACCCTGCACCAGCCACCCCATCCTTCACAGCTGAATCGGCAACCACATACTTTATATTATTCATGCTTTCGCAAATAACCTTTCCGTCGGGAAACGTCACCCATATTCTAGATCTTACCGGAGAGCGATACGTGTAACGACATATTCCATGTTGGCGAGCCCCATCTTCAACATATATTTTTTTTTTGATTCTAATTCAGAAACCCCTGTAGTATTGATTGCCCGCGTTGCGTATGTTAAAATCTAAATGGAAAAACCTTTTTGTCGCAAACTTTGAAGTTTTCACATGATGCACGATTTCAAACCTTCACTCTTATTATATTCAGGGACATTGAAGAAAAACGTAACATTTTCTGTTTTCAAGAAATCATTTAACAAAATTCGTCAAGTAGCCAGAAATGGCAAGATAACTGGTGCACCCTCAACGTGTTGACAGTGTGGTGGGTTAGCTGCGGTACACCCTATATATAAGCACTCTCGGCATGAAGAGGGTGGGATCAGTGCCGAACCGCATATTTACCTTAAAATCATAGACAAAAACCTCATTTTTAAGAATAATGTTACTTCCGTCATGAGTTGTATGTCCCTCATGCATATGCTTTAACATCGCAAGTCTTGTATCACAAAGGACAGTATCACCTGTTCCTTTCTGAGCAACCAAGTGACCTTTTCAAAACTTTTGCCGACGCTTACCTGCCCGAGAATTCATATCTGTCTTGATCCACCCTGGAAATTGGTGAAGTACTTCGATTTGTCCACCCTTGCTACACTTCTGATAAACCATTGCCTATTGAGCTCGCGTGAGCCTAAATTTCAGCTAGTCACCGACTTGGTGAAGCAGAGTGCCTCTTCATGAAGATTTCCACGTTTACCCGCCGTGCTATTGGTGCTATAATGCCATGTAACATCGTCAGTCTAATCCCCTCTTACGAACGATATGAACCATCCGATCTCAGACAAGATCAAGGGTGCGTGCTCACCCTACCAATACGTTAACACTCGAACTTTTCATAGCTCTCCTTATCTCTGCCATGTCACTCGACACGACACTTTCTATTATCATATTGGGCCTTATAGCCGAAGGCTACTCGACCGTGTGGTCATTTCGTCACATTCAATATTTCGATATTTCGATTTCGGATACGGTGTCATCGTGACGCTTGTCAAACCTAACCATGCAACATGATTCGATTTACTCCTGGAAACGTTTGTTATAGAAAAATCACCCTTTATACGCTCACGCTCAATGTCCATTCGATGCTTTTAATCATATACCGTCCATCACTCCCCTTGGAACAGAGAACTTGGATTCAATAATAATAATACTATCAGGGCAAATTCCGTGAAACAGTTAGCACTAAAGTAAATTTTGGGACGAAATTTCCTTTCAACTCGGAGACGATGTGACAACCGGAAATTTTACGCATCTTGAGCATTACGACAATTTTCGGGACGAAAATTCTTTAACATGGGGAGGCTGTGACAATTGCAACTTCCCAAGTTAACTCCGTTAACTTTTTCCGTTAACTCTGTTAGTTCTGTTAGCGAACCCGTGACCCGTTATCTGAATCATTGCATATGTGTTAATGTTATTTGATAATTGATGTTAGTAACTTGTTTCGTGAATTAAATTCATGACTTTATGTGTAAATTTCAGAATTTGCGTTTTCGGGTAAAACCGGACTTCGTGTGTGAATTGGAATTTTATGTGTAAATGATATTTATACTTGTCCCGACTAAACATTTTATGTTAAACAAGTTATAAACATTTAGAAACATTTCTAGTGTTTTTATTTTCCAAGTTTTGGGTTCAAACCCCACTTTTTACTTGACTTAGGTCATTTGGGTGTGAAATGAAACTAGAGGGACTATTTGTGTAATTCCTTCTAACTTAAAATCTGCCCTAAGACTCCCCTCCCCCTCCCTTTCACGTTCATTTATTCCCCTTCATCTTCTTCTTCATGGTTCACGCACCACACACACATACACCTTCAAATTCTTGGATTTTTATTCAAATCAAGCAAGATTAAGGCTTCCTAACCTCATTCAAGCATCAAGAAGTGTAGGAGAAGCTTTGGTTTCATCTCTTCCTTCTCAAATCTGCCATTCTTTCTCCGAATTGTAAGCCCTAAAAATCTCTAACATGAAATTTGCTGAATGCAAGTGTTAATCTTGTGTTTATGTGCTATTTGGTGTGAATGCATGCTCTTGAATCATGTTTTATGAAGGGTTAAGTTAAATTCTGATTTTGGACAGATTTGAGATGCTATCATGACTGTGATTTTCATGTGGTTAGTTGTTTAGAAGTGTTCTTGAAAAATTTGGGTATGTGGGTACTTGAAATTGAAGAATATATACTTATATGCTAGTGGCATGCTTAAATTTTGTTATGTTCTTGATATGTTTGTGTTAGGAACTGAAAATCCATGATAAAGTGTTTACAATGTTGTTAGTTGTAGTTGGATGACCAAATTGTTGCTCAAAAGCTTTAAACCGAAATTTTTACAAACTATTAAAAGTGGACAGATTCGGCCAGATTTTTAGGCCATGTTGCAGAGGTCATAACTTGCTCAATTTTGATCGGAATCAGTTGATTCTTTTTCCCTAGTAAAGTATTATGTCTTAGCTTCGAGTCGGCTACTCGCACACTTTCTAAAACGTCTGTTTGGTCATCCAAAACACTGCTGCAAGTTAGGTGCGCAGAGCTGTCTTTTTCAGTGAAAAGTAGACTTTACATTTTAGACGAGCATGATAACCTTGCTATAATGAGGGGTTTGTTAAATTAAAATGAGGTTTATATATTAAAACTAAGATCTGGAGGTTTTGGTAAACAAACTCCAAGCTTTGATCAAATTATGGATTAATCAAATTCGATTTGCCTACTTTGACCTTCTGCAACAAAACTGATTTTTGGTCAACTTTCAATAGCCATAACTTGCTCATTTTTGATCGAACATGATTGATTCTTGTTGGGTGATAAACTAGGGTGTCTTAGCTTTAAAACGGCTATTTATACGCCTTCTAAAACCTTCGTTTGGTCACCCAAACTGCTGCTGCAAAACAGGTACTCAAAGTTGTTTGGAATTTTAAAAAGTAGACTTTTCTAACGGGTCGGACATGTAAACCTTATTATGTTGGGGTGTTTGCTATTTGAAATTGATATACACATATTAAATATAGGATCTGGAGCATTTGAGGTTTAAAACCCAAAAATTGAGTGAGTTATGCCAATTTCAAATTTCCATGAACTAGTTAACTATGTGCCAAATGGGTCAACTTGCAATGTGCATAACTTCTTCGTTATTCGATGTTTTTGATTGATTCTTTTTGCAACAAGTCATGTTTAACAAGTAGTTTAAGCCTGCAAAATTTAAGATCCTAACTCCTAAGTATGTAGATTTTGACTATGCCACCAGTTTGAGTGTTGAAGTTGACTTTCTGAGTCAACTTTGACCAAAATGGCAATTCTTTGAAATTCTCTCAATCTGAAACTTGTGTATGCATTATATGACTTGTGTGACTACATGAAACATGTTTAGGTGCTAAGATTGCTATTTTCGTCCTCGCGACACCTCCTAACCCGTTTAGGCCATATTTACCCAAACAGGTTGTGTGTGACCGACTTGTTGAATCTTTTGCTGTGTACCAGTGCCCCCTAAGGTGAGTTCATTTATATTATTGTTATGTCCGTTCAGGGACGATAACGCGCAAGTGGTTACATCCGGTAAGGATGGTGACCCAAACGGTAAGGTTTTCTTACTGGGTAAATTTCCGACATAATATCATATGTGACACTGAATTGAACTTATTTATTTAAAAAGTCCTTACATTCGAGCCGTTAATATACAGTAGCGAGGTAATATTGAGTAGTACTACTGGGGATTGACACCCCCGCTCAGCGGTGCACGGGATGCACCCTCCCGACTGGCGGTCGGACTGAGACCAATGTTAGCCTACCCTCCGTGATCCTTCAAGACGCGGGAAGGCAAGATTCATAGGTATTCCCTATCAAAACATTGTCAGCTTCGGTTACGAACAATTCAGGTGTACATAACTATAGGCTAGCTACCTACGATATGGAATTTTACTGGTCTTATGATATTGATTGTGTATTACCTGTCTTTATTCATAAACATTAGGTCTACTTGTGACGGGTAGACTGCTTAGTGAACTCACCAGCCTTGGCTGACACTTGATTGTTGAATGCTTTTCAGGTCGCTAGGAGGATCATCGAAGGCACAGGCAGCGGCAGTACTAAACATTACTTTTTGATTGAAATCTATATTTCCAATCAGTTAAACTAATCATTTTGTGAACCATAGCTGTAACTCGTTTTATGCTTCCGCTTAACCGTTAATTCATTTTGGGTCTGTAATTAATGCTCTTTATTACTTATTATAACTCTGTTGTGGTTTGTTTGTAACTAAAGTCTGGGATCCTGGTCTGGATCATACCCCCACGCGGTTAAACTCCGTTAGGTGGAAATTGGGGGTGTGACAGATTGGTATCAGAGCCCTCGGTTACAGCGAATCAGAACATTTTTAAGGAAAATAAAAATTTCTGAACTGTAACTATTTTGAAAACTTCAGTTACAACACTTCTCAAAAGTACTGCCCCGCGTGCCAAAGGTGATCCTCAACTACAATTCACGTCTTGTGTTAGCATCGAAACCTAAATTCTGGTAGAAATTTTTCTTTCCTGAGACTTAGAAAACAATTTGTTTGATTTTACACTAAACGACTTGACTTGATTGTTCTTAACGATTTGCATAAGATTTGTTCTAAACGACCTGCCAGTGATTGACCTAAACGATCTGGCTTCCCTATTGTTCTTAACAACCTGCTTCCATTTGTTCCTAACGACTTGGTGGCTTCTCTAAACGATTTGGTCTTGCACTTAAACGATTTGCTACATGCCTTAACAACCAGCAACCTGTTTTAGTGACCTACATGTATAACTTAATGTTTATCCCGACGACTTAGACAAATTTAATGACCCTACTCAGTTATAGCATAAATAGGAGCTGTTGTAGATCGTTTTCGGGCAAGCCACCCAGTTTACACAATCTGAGAGCAACCTTATTGGAATGCATTAGTAATAATGTTGTTTAGCCTTGTTTAGGGCAACCTTGTATAGAACCAGATGATTCCCCTTGGGATGCTTGTGACTATGATTGTTACCTTAGAATACCGACACCTCTTTTCCTTGGTCAATTTAGACCTTGCATTTTAATCGCATAGCTGTTGTGTGATAGTTTCGTGTGAATGTGATATTCTCCCTCTTTGTATATATGCATAGGTGTGAATACTCTGAGTTAAGTTGGGACATTGTAGCGTGCCCTATCCAAACTCCTGTTAAACCATTTGCTTATCCAATCGTACCAACGGAAAATTTTAGAATTGGGTGAGATGTTTACCCTCACAACCTGTCCCCTTGGAAAATCCCTGTCAGTTACCTTTGATTTAAATGACCACATTCTTGATGCTTACCCCTTTGAGACCATGTACTACCCCATCGAACCTGGTGGCTAAAGTAAGAGGAACCAGCGTGACCATACAAGGTAAATTACCGTTACGGGTGCACACGTAAATGTAATTTGCAGTGTATGGAATCCCTGGGGAATTCTACTCGGCAAACCGTCGGTTATAAGGGATACGACCTTTCATTTCAAAATCCCGTTATGTCAATTCCCAAGCTTACGACCCTCAACCACACCCTCATGCGTTATCACACCTGTTCTCATCCTTCCTAGATATGGCTTCCAACCCATCTGAACTCCTCTATTAATGCTGGTGCAATGGCAACCGTAGTAAGACATCTTACCACTCACCTTATCCGATGACAAGATCTCCCCTCGCTGCGAGCGATCCTAACTCACAACTGAGCCTGATTCATCAGTAGCCCTAATCCTACCCCTATGACGTTAACCGCCATAACCATTCTCCAAGCTCCCACAGTTGCGCAACAACTTCATAAATGCAAACCCGATGAAACCCGACGATTATGCTTCGAACATTGGAACCAACCTTTCTGCAGGAAAATCTTGTGGAGTTTTCCTCTCTTGACTAGTAACCCCTGATACGTCTGAACGAGTCAAATTTGCTGATCATGGCCTCGTCGCGATCTCACGCACTCTATACCCTACTACAAATATGATTTCACTCGACGGAGCAGCATTGGTCGAGAACCTTCTGAACCCGTACAATCCACTTCAGTTTCAACACTCATTTTATTTGTGAACTTGATTTTCAGCGAATCTTCTTCTCTCTTACCTGGTGTGGCTTGGATGATCTGCAAGCCAGGAGCCGTCGCGGCTAGCTAACCTCATCGATGACACTTCCATGCCCCTTATTGTTTTCAAGCGCCCCCGTACGACAAACTTTGACACCCGACACTCGGCAACAGTGTGCTAGGAAAGTCTGCAATATCGTATATTGATACCCATTGTTCATATTCCTTGTCTCCAGAAAACTTACATTGGAACCCCCGCTCTATAGTGACCGAGCGAATAACTGACCCGAACCTTGTGATTGGATGAAGACATGTTTGAATCAACCCTATGTGCGTCGAGCTACGCAAGGATCACTAAGTACCCGATATTTTTACATCTTACACACAACATGACTTTTCCATACACAGTAAACCCCGTGAAACCATAGCTACAATTCGTGTATACCCTCATTGAATGCCAGGTAATATTTTAAATTCGTCAGCACTTGGTGTTTCGAAAACCCACTCTTATCACCCGTTTGCACCCTTACTCACCCATGACGACCAATGTAAACTGATGTTCTTACACGACGTTTATCCTTCTGTACGGTAGCATCACTGACGCATTTGCTTAGATATTGATCGCCCCAAATCGTCTTTCTCCAGATTCGCGACAAAGGTACTGGGAGACTCCCTTAGAGGTGACCAGTTGCAAACTACCCTGCACCAGCCACCCCATCCTTCACAGCTGAATCGACAACCACATACTTTATATTATTCATGCTTTCGCAAATAACCTTTCCGTCGGGAAACGTCACCCATATTCTAGATCTTACCGGAGAGCGATACGTGTAACGACATATTCCATGTTGGCGAGCCCCATCTTCAACATATTTTTTTTTTGATTCTAATTCAGAAACCCCTGTAGTATTGATTGCCCGCGTTGCGTATGTTAAACTCTAAATGGAAAAACCTTTTTGTCGCAAACTTTGAAGTTTTCACATGATGCACGATTTCAAACCTTCACTCTTATTATATTCAGGGACATTGAAGAAAAACGTAACATTTTCTGTTTTCAAGAAATCATTTAACAAAATTCGTCAAGTAGCCAGAAATGGCAAGATAACTGGTGCACCCTCAACGTGTTGACAGTGTGGTGGGTTAGCTGCGGTACACCCTATATATAAGCACTCTCGGCATGAAGAGGGTGGGATCAGTGCCGAACCGCATATTTACCTTAAAATCATAGACAAAAACCTCATTTTTAAGAATCATGTTACTTCCGTCATGAGTTGTATGTCCCTCATGCATATGCTTTAACATCGCAAGTCTTGTATCACAAAGGACAGTATCACCTGTTCCTTTCTGAGCAACCAAGTGACCTTTTCAAAACTTTTGCCGACGCTTACCTGCCCGAGAATTCATATCTGTCTTGATCCACCCTGGAAATTGGTGAAGTACTTCGATTTGTCCACCCTTGCTACACTTCTGATAAACCATTGCCTATTGAGCTCGCGTGAGCCTAAATTTCAGCTAGTCACCGACTTGGTGAAGCAGAGTGCCTCTTCATGAAGATTTCCACGTTTACCCGCCGTGCTATTGGTGCTATAATGCCATGTAACATCGTCAGTCTAATCCCCTCTTACGAAGATATGAACCATCCGATCTCAGACAAGATCAAGGGTGCGTGCTCACCCTACCAATACGTTAACACTCGAACTTTTCATAGCTCTCCTTATCTCTGCCATGTCACTCGACACGACACTTTCTATTATCATATTGGGCCTTATAGCCGAAGGCTACTCGACCGTGTGGTCATTTCGTCACATTCAATATTTCGATATTTCGATTTCGGATACGGTGTCATCGTGACGCTTGTCAAACCTAACCATGCAACACGATTCGATTTACTCCTGGAAACGTTTGTTATAGAAAAATCACCCTTTATACGCTCACGCTCAATGTCCATTCGATGCTTTTAATCATATACCGTCCATCACTCCCCTTGGAACAGAGAACTTGGATTCTCTAATAATAATACTATCAGGGCAAATTCCGTGAAACAGTTAGCACTAAAGTAAATTTTGGGACGAAATTTCCTTTCAACTCTGGGACGATGTGATAACCGGAAATTTTACGCATCTTGAGCATTACGACAATTTTCGGGACGAAAATTCTTTAACATGGGGAGGCTGTGACAATTGCAACTTCCCAAGTTAACTCCGTTAACTTTTTCCGTTAACTCTGTTAGTTCTGTTAGCGAACCCATGACCCGTTATCTGAATCATTGCATATGTGTTAATGTTATTTGATAATTGATGTTAGTAACTTGTTTCGTGAATTAAATTCATGACTTTATGTGTAAATTTCAGAATTTGCGTTTTCGGGTAAAACCGGACTTCGTGTGTGAATTGGAATTTTATGTGTAAATGATATTTATACTTGTCCCGACTAAACATTTTATGTTAAACAAGTTATAAACATTTAGAAACATTTCTAGTGTTTTTATTTTCCAAGTTTTGGGTTCAAACCCCACTTTTTACTTGACTTAGGTCATTTGGGTGTGAAATGAAACTAGAGGGACTATTTGTGTAATTCCTTCTAACTTAAAATCTGCCCTAAGACTCCCCTCCCCCTCCCTTTCACGTTCATTTCTTCCCCTTCATCTTCTTCTTCACGGTTCACGCACCACACACACATACACCTTCAAATTCTTGGATTTTTATTCAAATCAAGCAAGATTAAGGCTTCCTAACCTCATTCAAGCATCAAGAAGTGTAGGAGAAGCTTTGGTTTCATCTCTTCCTTCTCAAATCTGCCATTCTTTCTCCGAATTGTAAGCCCTAAAAATCTCTAACATGAAATTTGCTGAATGCAAGTGTTAATCTTGTGTTTATGTGCTATTTGGTGTGAATGCATGCTCTTGAATCATGTTTTATGAAGGGTTAAGTTAAATTCTGATTTTGGACAGATTTGAGATGCTATCATGACTGTGATTTTCATGTGGTTAGTTGTTTAGAAGTGTTCTTGAAAAATTTGGGTATGTGGGTACTTGAAATTGAAGAATATATACTTATATGCTAGTGGCATGCTTAAATTTTGTTATGTTCTTGATATGTTTGTGTTAGGAACTGAAAATCCATGATAAAGTGTTTACAATGTTGTTAGTTGTAGTTGGATGACCAAATTGTTGCTCAAAAGCTTTAAACCGAAATTTTTACAAACTATTAAAAGTGGACAGATTCGGCCAGATTTTTAGGCCATGTTGCAGAGGTCATAACTTGCTCAATTTTGATCGGAATCAGTTGATTCTTTTTCCCTAGTAAAGTATTATGTCTTAGCTTCGAGTCGGCTACTCGCACACTTTCTAAAACGTCTGTTTGGTCATCCAAAACACTGCTGCAAGTTAGGTGCGCAGAGCTGTCTTTTTCAGTGAAAAGTAGACTTTACATTTTAGACGAGCATGATAACCTTGCTATAATGAGGGTTTTGTTAAATTAAAATGAGGTTTATATATTAAAACTAAGATCTGGAGGTTTTGGTAAACAAACTCCAAGCTTTGATCAAATTATGGATTAATCAAATTCGATTTGCCTACTTTGACCTTCTGCAACAAAACTGATTTTTGGTCAACTTTCAATAGCCATAACTTGCTCATTTTTGATCGAACATGATTGATTCTTGTTGGGTGATAAACTAGGGTGTCTTAGCTTTAAAACGGCTATTTATACGCCTTCTAAAACCTTCGTTTGGTCACCCAAACTGCTGCTGCAAAACAGGTACTCAAAGTTGTTTGGAATTTTAAAAAGTAGACTTTTCTAACGGGTCGGACATGTAAACCTTATTATGTTGGGGTGTTTGCTATTTGAAATTGATATACACATATTAAATATAGGATCTGGAGCATTTGAGGTTTAAAACCCAAAAATTGAGTGAGTTATGCCAATTTCAAATTTCCATGAACTAGTTAACTATGTGCCAAATGGGTCAACTTGCAATGTGCATAACTTCTTCGTTATTCGATGTTTTTGATTGATTCTTTTTGCAACAAGTCATGTTTAACAAGTAGTTTAAGCCTGCAAAATTTAAGATCCTAACTCCTAAGTATGTAGATTTTGACTATGCCACTAGTTTGAGTGTTGAAGTTGACTTTCTGAGTCAACTTTGACCAAAATGGCAATTCTTTGAAATTCTCTCAATCTGAAACTTGTGTATGCATTATATGACTTGTGTGACTACATGAAACATGTTTAGGTGCTAAGATTGCTATTTTCGTCCTCGCGACACCTCCTAACCCGTTTAGGCCATATTTACCCAAACAGGTTGTGTGTGACCGACTTGTTGAATCTTTTGCTGTGTACCAGTGCCCCCTAAGGTGAGTTCATTTATATTATTGTTATGTCCGTTCAGGGACGATAACGCGCAAGTGGTTACATCCGGTAAGGATGGTGACCCAAACGGTAAGGTTTTCTTACTGGGTAAATTTCCGACATAATATCATATGTGACACTGAATTGAACTTATTTATTTAAAAAGTCCTTACATTCGAGCCGTTAATATACAGTAGCGAGGTAATATTGAGTAGTACTACTGGGGATTGACACCCCCACTCAGCGGTGCACGGGATGCACCCTCCCGACTGGCGGTCGGACTGAGACCAATGTTAGCCTACCCTCCGTGATCCTTCAAGACGCGGGAAGGCAAGGTTCATAGGTATTCCCTATCAAAACATTGTCAGCTTCGGTTACGAACAATTCAGGTGTACATAACTATAGGCTAGCTACCTACGATATGGAATTTTACTGGTCTTATTATATTGATTGTGTATTACCTGTCTTTATTCATAAACATTAGGTCTACTTGTGACGGGTAGACTGCTTAGTGAACTCACCAGCCTTGGCTGACACTTGATTGTTGAATGCTTTTCAGGTCGCTAGGAGGATCATCGAAGGCACAGGCAGCGGCAGTACTAAACATTACTTTTGGATTGAAATCTATATTTCCAATCAGTTAAACTAATCATTTTGTGAACCATAGCTGTAACTCGTTTTATGCTTCCGCTTAACCGTTAATTCATTTTGGGTCTGTAATTAATGCTCTTTATTACTTATTATAACTCTGTTGTGGTTTGTTTGTAACTGAAGTCTGGGATCCTGGTCTGGATCATACCCCCACGCGGTTAAACTCCGTTAGGTGGAAATTGGGGGTGTGACAGATTGGTATCAGAGCCCTCGGTTACAGCGAATCAGAACATTTTTAAGGAAAATAAAAATTTCTGAACTGTAACTATTTTGAAAACTTCAGTTACAACACTTCTCAAAAGTACTGCCCCGTGTGCCAAAGGTGATCCTCAACTACAATTCACGTCTTGTGTTAGCATCGAAACCTAAATTCTGGTAGAAATTTTTCTTTCCTGAGACTTAGAAAACAATTTGTTTGATTTTACACTAAACGACTTGACTTGATTGTTCTTAACGATTTGCATAAGATTTGTTCTAAACGACCTGCCAGTGATTGACCTAAACGATCTGGCTTCCCTATTGTTCTTAACAACCTGCTTCCATTTGTTCCTAACGACTTGGTGGCTTCTCTAAACGATTTGGTCTTGCACTTAAACGATTTGCTACATGCCTTAACAACCAGCAACCTGTTTTAGTGACCTACATGTATAACTTAATGTTTATCCCGACGACTTAGACAAATTTAATGACCCTACTCAGTTATAGCATAAATAGGAGCTGTTGTAGATCGTTTTCGGGCAAGCCACCCAGTTTACACAATCTGAGAGCAACTTTATTGGAATGCATTAGTAATAATGTTGTTTAGCCTTGTTTAGGGCAACCTTGTATAGAACCAGATGATTCCCCTTGGGATGCTTGTGACTATGATTGTTACCTTAGAATACCGACACCTCTTTTCCTTGGTCAATTTAGACCTTGCATTTTAATCGCATAGCTGTTGTGTGATAGTTTCGTGTGAATGTGATATTCTCCCTCTTTGTATATATGCATAGGTGTGAATACTCTGAGTTAAGTTGGGACATTGTAGCGTGCCCTATCCAAACTCCTGTTAAACCATTTGCTTATCCAATCGTACCAACGGAAAATTTTAGAATTGGGTGAGATGTTTACCCTCACAACCTGTCCCCTTGGAAAATCCCTGTCAGTTACCTTTGATTTAAATGACCACATTCTTGATGCTTACCCCTTTTAGACCATGTACTACCCCATCGAACCTGGTGGCTAAAGTAAGAGGAACCAGCGTGACCATACAAGGTAAATTACCGTTACGGGTGCACACGTAAATGTAATTTGCAGTGTATGGAATCCCTGGGGAATTCTACTCGGCAAACCGTCGGTTATAAGGGATACGACCTTTCATTTCAAAATCCCGTTATGTCAATTCCCAAGCTTACGACCCTCAACCACACCCTCATGCGTTATCACACCTGTTCTCATCCTTCCTAGATATGGCTTCCAACCCATCTGAACTCCTCTATTAGTGCTGGTGCAATGGCAACCGTAGTAAGACATCTTACCACTCACCTTATCCGATGACAAGATCTCCCCTCGCTGCGAGCGATCCTAACTCACAGCTAAGCCTGATTCATCAGTAGCCCTAATCCTACCCCTATGACGTTAACCGCCATAACCATTCTCCAAGCTCCCACAGTTGCGCAACAACTTCATAAATGCAAACCCGATGAAACCCGACGATTATGCTTCGAACATTGGAACCAACCTTTCTGCAGGAAAATCTTGTGGAGTTTTCCTCTCTTGACTAGTAACCCCTGATACGTCTGAACGAGTCAAATTTGCTGATCATGGCCTCGTCGCGATCTCACGCACTCTATACCCTACTACAAATATGATTTCACTCGACGGAGCAGCATTGGTCGAGAACCTTCTGAACCCGTACAATCCACTTCAGTTTCAACACTCATTTTATTTGTGAACTTGATTTTCAGCGAATCTTCTTCTCTCTTACCTGGTGTGGCTTGGATGATCTGCAAGCCAGGAGCCGTCGCGGCTAGCTAACCTCATCGATGACACTTCCATGCCCCTTATTGTTTTCAAGCGCCCCCGTACGACAAACTTTGACACCCGACACTCGGCAACAGTGTGCTAGGAAAGTCTGCAATATCGTATATTGATACTCATTGTTCATATTCCTTGTCTCCAGAAAACTTACATTGGAACCCCCGCTCTATAGTGACCGAGCGAATAACTGACCCGAACCTTGTGATTGGATGAAGACATGTTTGAATCAACCCTATGTGCGTCGAGCTACGCAAGGATCACTAAGTACCCGATATTTTTACATCTTACACACAACATGACTTTTCCATACACAGTAAACCCCGTGAAACCATAGCTACAATTCGTGTATACCCTCATTGAATGCCAGGTAATATTTTAAATTCGTCAGCACTTGGTGTTTCGAAAACCCACTCTTATCACCCGTTTGCACCCTTACTCACCCATGACGACCAATGTAAACTGATGTTCTTACACGACGTTTATCCTTCTGTACGGTAGCATCACTGACGCATTTGCTTAGATATTGATCGCCCCAAATCGTCTTTCTCCAGATTCGCGACAAAGGTACTGGGAGACTCCCTTAGAGGTGACCAGTTGCAAACTACCCTGCACCAGCCACCCCATCCTTCACAGCTGAATCGGCAACCACATACTTTATATTATTCATGCTTTCGCAAATAACCTTTCCGTCGGGAAACGTCACCCATATTCTAGATCTTACCGGAGAGCGATACGTGTAACGACATATTCCATGTTGGCGAGCCCCATCTTCAACATAATTTTTTTTTTTGATTCTAATTCAGAAACCCCTGTAGTATTGATTGCCCGCGTTGCGTATGTTAAACTCTAAATGGAAAAACCTTTTTGTCGCAAACTTTGAAGTTTTCACATGATGCACGATTTCAAACCTTCACTCTTATTATATTCAGGGACATTGAAAAAAAACGTAACATTTTCTGTTTTCAAGAAATCATTTAACAAAATTCGTCAAGTAGCCAGAAATGGCAAGATAACTGGTGCACCCTCAACGTGTTGACAGTGTGGTGGGTTAGCTGCGGTACACCCTATATATAAGCACTCTCGGCATGAAGAGGGTGGGATCAGTGCCGAACCGCATATTTACCTTAAAATCATAGACAAAAACCTCATTTTTAAGAATCATGTTACTTCCGTCATGAGTTGTATGTCCCTCATGCATATGCTTTAACATCGCAAGTCTTGTATCACAAAGGACAGTATCACCTGTTCCTTTCTGAGCAACCAAGTGACCTTTTCAAAACTTTTGCCGACGCTTACCTGCCCGAGAATTCATATCTGTCTTGATACACCCTGGAAATTGGTGAAGTACTTCGATTTGTCCACCCTTGCTACACTTCTGATAAACCATTGCCTATTGAGCTCGCGTGAGCCTAAATTTCAGCTAGTCACCGACTTGGTGAAGCAGAGTGCCTCTTCATGAAGATTTCCACGTTTACCCGCCGTGCTATTGGTGCTATAATGCCATGTAACATCGTCAGTCTAATCCCCTCTTACGAACGATATGAACCATCCGATCTCAGACAAGATCAAGGGTGCGTGCTCACCCTACCAATACGTTAACACTCGAACTTTTCATAGCTCTCCTTATCTCTGCCATGTCACTCGACACGACACTTTCTATTATCATATTGGGCCTTATAGCCGAAGGCTACTCGACCGTGTGGTCATTTCGTCACATTCAATATTTCGATATTTCGATTTCGGATACGGTGTCATCGTGACGCTTGTCAAACCTAACCATGCAACACGATTCGATTTACTCCTGGAAACGTTTGTTATAGAAAAATCACCCTTTATACGCTCACGCTCAATGTCCATTCGATGCTTTTAATCATATACCGTCCATCACTCCCCTTGGAACAGAGAACTTGGATTCTCTAATAATAATACTATCAGGGCAAATTCCGTGAAACAGTTAGCACTAAAGTAAATTTTGGGACGAAATTTCCTTTCAACTCGGGGACGATGTGACAACCGGAAATTTTACGCATCTTGAGCATTACGACAATTTTCGGGACGAAAATTCTTTAACATGGGGAGGCTGTGACAATTGCAACTTCCCAAGTTAACTCCGTTAACTTTTTCCGTTAACTCTGTTAGTTCTGTTAGCGAACCCGTGACCCGTTATCTGAATCATTGCATATGTGTTAATGTTATTTGATAATTGATGTTAGTAACTTGTTTCGTGAATTAAATTCATGACTTTATGTGTAAATTTCAGAATTTGCGTTTTCGGGTAAAACCGGACTTCGTGTGTGAATTGGAATTTTATGTGTAAATGATATTTATACTTGTCCCGACTAAACATTTTATGTTAAACAAGTTATAAACATTTAGAAACATTTCTAGTGTTTTTATTTTCCAAGTTTTGGGTTCAAACCCCACTTTTTACTTGACTTAGGTCATTTGGGTGTGAAATGAAACTAGAGGGACTATTTGTGTAATTCCTTCTAACTTAAAATCTGCCCTAAGACTCCCCTCCCCCTCCCTTTCACGTTCATTTCTTCCCCTTCATCTTCTTCTTCACGGTTCACGCACCACACACACATACACCTTCAAATTCTTGGATTTTTATTCAAATCAAGCAAGATTAAGGCTTCCTAACCTCATTCAAGCATCAAGAAGTGTAGGAGAAGCTTTGGTTTCATCTCTTCCTTCTCAAATCTGCCATTCTTTCTCCGAATTGTAAGCCCTAAAAATCTCTAACATGAAATTTGCTGAATGCAAGTGTTAATCTTGTGTTTATGTGCTATTTGGTGTGAATGCATGCTCTTGAATCATGTTTTATGAAGGGTTAAGTTAAATTCTGATTTTGGACAGATTTGAGATGCTATCATGACTGTGATTTTCATGTGGTTAGTTGTTTAGAAGTGTTCTTGAAAAATTTGGGTATGTGGGTACTTGAAATTGAAGAATATATACTTATATGCTAGTGGCATGCTTAAATTTTGTTATGTTCTTGATATGTTTGTGTTAGGAACTGAAAATCCATGATAAAGTGTTTACAATGTTGTTAGTTGTAGTTGGATGACCAAATTGTTGCTCAAAAGCTTTAAACCGAAATTTTTACAAACTATTAAAAGTGGACAGATTCGGCCAGATTTTTAGGCCATGTTGCAGAGGTCATAACTTGCTCAATTTTGCTCGGAATCAGTTGATTCTTTTTCCCTAGTAAAGTATTATGTCTTAGCTTCGAGTCGGCTACTCGCACACTTTCTAAAACGTCTGTTTGGTCATCCAAAACACTACTGCAAGTTAGGTGCGCAGAGCTGTCTTTTTCAGTGAAAAGTAGACTTTACATTTTAGACGAGCATGATAACCTTGCTATAATGAGGGGTTTGTTAAATTAAAATGAGGTTTATATATTAAAACTAAGATCTGGAGGTTTTGGTAAACAAACTCCAAGCTTTGATCAAATTATGGATTAATCAAATTCGATTTGCCTACTTTGACCTTCTGCAACAAAACTGATTTTTGGTCAACTTTCAATAGCCATAACTTGCTCATTTTTGATCGAACATGATTGATTCTTGTTGGGTGATAAACTAGGATGTCTGAGCTTTAAAACGGCAATTTATACGCCTTCTAAAACCTTCGTTTGGTCACCCAAACTGCTGCTGCAAAACAGGTACTCAAAGTTGTTTGGAATTTTAAAAAGTAGACTTTTCTAACGGGTCGGACATGTAAACCTTATTATGTTGGGGTGTTTGCTATTTGAAATTGATATACACATATTAAATATAGGATCTGGAGCATTTGAGGTTTAAAACCCAAAAATTGAGTGAGTTATGCCAATTTCAAATTTCCATGAACTAGTTAACTATGTGCCAAATGGGTCAACTTGCAATGTGCATAACTTCTTCGTTATTCGATGTTTTTGATTGATTCTTTTTGCAACAAGTCATGTTTAACAAGTAGTTTAAGCCTGAAAAATTTAAGATCCTAACTCCTAAGTATGTAGATTTTGACTATGCCACTAGTTTGAGTGTTGAAGTTGACTTTCTGAGTCAACTTTGACCAAAATGGCAATTCTTTGAAATTCTCTCAATCTGAAACTTGTGTATGCATTATATGACTTGTGTGACTACATGAAACATGTTTAGGTGCTAAGATTGCTATTTTCGTCCTCGCGACACCTCCTAACCCGTTTAGGCCATATTTACCCAAACAGGTTGTGTGTGACCGACTTGTTGAATCTTTTGCTGTGTACCAGTGCCCCCTAAGGTGAGTTCATTTATATTATTGTTATGTCCGTTCAGGGACGATAACGCGCAAGTGGTTACATCCGGTAAGGATGGTGACCCAAATGGTAAGGTTTTCTTACTGGGTAAATTTCCGACATAATATCATATGTGACACTGAATTGAACTTATTTATTTAAAAAGTCCTTACATTCGAGCCGTTAATATACAGTAGCGAGGTAATATTGAGTAGTACTACTGGGGATTGACACCCCCGCTCAGCGGTGCACGGGATGCACCCTCCCGACTGGCGGTCGGACTGAGACCAATGTTAGCCTACCCTCCGTGATCCTTCAAGACGCGGGAAGGCAAGGTTCATAGGTATTCCCTATCAAAACATTGTCAGCTTCGGTTACGAACAATTCAGGTGTACATAACTATAGGCTAGCTACCTACGATATGGAATTTTACTGGTCTTATGATATTGATTGTGTATTACCTGTCTTTATTCATAAACATTAGGTCTACTTGTGACGGGTAGACTGCTTAGTGAACTCACCAGCCTTGGCTGACACTTGATTGTTGAATGCTTTTCAGGTCGCTAGGAGGATCATCGAAGGCACAGGCAGCGGCAGTACTAAACATTACTTTTGGATTGAAATCTATATTTCCAATCAGTTAAACTAATCATTTTGTGAACCATAGCTGTAACTCGTTTTATGCTTCCGCTTAACCGTTAATTCATTTTGGGTCTGTAATTAATGCTCTTTATTACTTATTATAACTCTGTTGTGGTTTGTTTGTAACTGAAGTCTGGGATCCTGGTCTGGATCATACCCCCACGCGGTTAAACTCCGTTAGGTGGAAATTGGGGGTGTGACAGATTGGTATCAGAGCCCTCGGTTACAGCGAATCAGAACATTTTTAAGGAAAATAAAAATTTCTGAACTGTAACTATTTTGAAAACTTCAGTTACAACACTTCTCAAAAGTACTGCCCCGCGTGCCAAAGGTGATCCTCAACTACAATTCACGTCTTGTGTTAGCATCGAAACCTAAATTCTGGTAGAAATTTTTCTTTCCTGAGACTTAGAAAACAATTTGTTTGATTTTACACTAAACGACTTGACTTGATTGTTCTTAACGATTTGCATAAGATTTGTTCTAAACGACCTGCCAGTGATTGACCTAAACGATCTGGCTTCCCTATTGTTCTTAACAACCTGCTTCCATTTGTTCCTAACGACTTGGTGGCTTCTCTAAACGATTTGGTCTTGCACTTAAACGATTTGCTACATGCCTTAACAACCAGCAACCTGTTTTAGTGACCTACATGTATAACTTAATGTTTATCCCGACGACTTAGACAAATTTAATGACCCTACTCAGTTATAGCATAAATAGGAGCTGTTGTAGATCGTTTTCGGGCAAGCCACCCAGTTTACACAATCTGAGAGCAACCTTATTGGAATGCATTAGTAATAATGTTGTTTAGCCTTGTTTAGGGCAACCTTGTATAGAACCAGATGATTCCCCTTGGGATGCTTGTGACTATGATTGTTACCTTAGAATACCGACACCTCTTTTCCTTGGTCAATTTAGACCTTGCATTTTAATCGCATAGCTGTTGTGTGATAGTTTCGTGTGAATGTGATATTCTCCCTCTTTGTATATATGCATAGGTGTGAATACTCTGAGTTAAGTTGGGACATTGTAGCGTGCCCTATCCAAACTCCTGTTAAACCATTTGCTTATCCAATCGTACCAACGGAAAATTTTAGAATTGGGTGAGATGTTTACCCTCACAACCTGTCCCCTTGGAAAATCCCTGTCAGTTACCTTTGATTTAAATGACCACATTCTTGATGCTTACCCCTTTGAGACCATGTACTACCCCATCGAACCTGGTGGCTAAAGTAAGAGGAACCAGCGTGACCATACAAGGTAAATTACCGTTACGGGTGCACACGTAAATGTAATTTGCAGTGTATGGAATCCCTGGGGAATTCTACTCGGCAAACCGTCGGTTATAAGGGATACGACCTTTCATTTCAAAATCCCGTTATGTCAATTCCCAAGCTTACGACCCTCAACCACACCCTCATGCGTTATCACACCTGTTCTCATCCTTCCTAGATATGGCTTCCAACCCATCTGAACTCCTCTATTAATGCTGGTGCAATGGCAACCGTAGTAAGACATCTTACCACTCACCTTATCCGATGACAAGATCTCCCCTCGCTGCGAGCGATCCTAACTCACAACTAAGCATGATTCATCAGTAGCCCTAATCCTACCCCTATGACGTTAACCGCCATAACCATTCTCCAAGCTCCCACAGTTGCGCAACAACTTCATAAATGCAAACCCGATGAAACCCGGCGATTATGCTTCGAACATTGGAACCAACCTTTCTGCAGGAAAATCTTGTGGAGTTTTCCTCTCTTGACTAGTAACCCCTGATACGTCTGAACGAGTCAAATTTGCTGATCATGGCCTCGTCGCGATCTCACGCACTCTATACCCTACTACAAATATGATTTCACTCGACGGAGCAGCATTGGTCGAGAACCTTCTGAACCCGTACAATCCACTTCAGTTTCAACACTCATTTTATTTGTGAACTTGATTTTCAGCGAATCTTCTTCTCTCTTACCTGGTGTGGCTTGGATGATCTGCAAGCCAGGAGCCGTCGCGGCTAGCTAACCTCATCGATGACACTTCCATGCCCCTTATTGTTTTCAAGCGCCCCCGTACGACAAACTTTGACACCCGACACTCGGCAACAGTGTGCTAGGAAAGTCTGCAATATCGTATATTGATACCCATTGTTCATATTCCTTGTCTCCAGAAAACTTACATTGGAACCCCCGCTCTATAGTGACCGAGCGAATAACTGACCCGAACCTTGTGATTGGATGAAGACATGTTTGAATCAACCCTATGTGCGTCGAGCTACGCAAGGATCACTAAGTACCCGATATTTTTACATCTTACACACAACATGACTTTTCCATACACAGTAAACCCCGTGAAACCATAGCTACAATTCGTGTATACCCTCATTGAATGCCAGGTAATATTTTAAATTCGTCAGCACTTGGTGTTTCGAAAACCCATTCTTATCACCCGTTTGCACCCTTACTCACCCATGACGACCAATGTAAACTGATGTTCTTACACGACGTTTATCCTTCTGTACGGTAGCATCACTGACGCATTTGCTTAGATATTGATCGCCCCAAATCGTCTTTCTCCAGATTCGCGACAAAGGTACTGGGAGACTCCCTTAGAGGTGACCAGTTGCAAACTACCCTGCACCAGCCACCCCATCCTTCACAGCTGAATCGGCAACCACATACTTTATATTATTCATGCTTTCGCAAATAACCTTTCCGTCGGGAAACGTCACCCATATTCTAGATCTTACCGGAGAGCGATACGTGTAACGACATATTCCATGTTGGCGAGCCCCATCTTCAACATATTTTTTTTTGATTCTAATTCAGAAACCCCTGTAGTATTGATTGCCCGCGTTGCGTATGTTAAACTCTAAATGGAAAAACCTTTTTGTCGCAAACTTTGAAGTTTTCACATGATGCACGATTTCAAACCTTCACTCTTATTATATTCAGGGACATTGAAGAAAAACGTAACATTTTCTGTTTTCAAGAAATCATTTAACAAAATTCGTCAAGTAGCCAGAAATGGCAAGATAACTGGTGCACCCTCAACGTGTTGACAGTGTGGTGGGTTAGCTGCGGTACACCCTATATATAAGCACTCTCGGCATGAAGAGGGTGGGATCAGTGCCGAACCGCATATTTACCTTAAAATCATAGACATTCGACACCCCTAACTACAATAATAGTTTATTATGTAGATAGGCACTAATAGTACATTTGGCCACATGTGGCCCTTAATAGTATGTTTGGGCCCATTGGTTTACTATTAAGCCCAATGATAGTTGATTATCCACATTTGAGTCGACTAGGCAAACTGATCCCTGTATGTTCGGGCCAATGTCTCGATGATAGTATGTATGGGCACTTTGGGATACTACAATAATAGTTTATTATGTAGTTCGGCACTAATAGTACGTTTGGCCACATGTACCAATGATAGTATGTTTGGGCCCATTGGGTTACTATTAAGCCCAATGATAGTTTATTATCCACATTTGAGTCGACAAGGCCCAATAATAGTACCTTTGGGCCCATGGCCCAATTATAATATGTTTGGGCCCATTGGGTTACTACTAAGCCTAATGATAGTTGATTATCCACATTTGAGTCGACAAGGCCCAATAATAGTACCTTTGGGCCCATGGCCTATTTATAGTATGTTTGCGCCCATTGGGTTACTATTAAGCTCAATGATACTTGATTATCCATATTTGAGTCGACAAGGCCCAATAATAGTACCTTTGGGTCGATGGCCCAATTATAGAATTTTTAGCCCATTGAGTTACTATTAAGCTCAATGATAGTTGATTATCCACAATTGACTCGACTTGGCCCAATAATAGTATGTTTGGGCCCATGGGCCAATTATAGTATTTTGGGCCCATTGGGTTATTATTAAGCCCAATGATACTTGATTATCCACATTTTAGTCGACAAGGCCCAATAATAGTACCTTTGGGCCCATGGCCCAATTATAGTATGTTTGGGCCCATTGGGTTACTATTAAGTCCAATTATAGTTGATTATCCATATTTGAGTCGACAAGGCCCAATAATAGTACCTTTGGGCCCATGACTCAATTATAGTATGTTTGGACCCATTGGGTTACTATTAAGCCCAATGATAGTTGATTATCCACATTTGGGTCGACTAGGCAAACTGATCCCTGTATGTTCGGGCCAATGTCCCGATGGTAGTATGTGTGGGCACATTGGGATACTACAATAATAGTTTATTATGTAGATAGGCACTAATAGTACATTGGCCACATGTGGCCCTTAATAGTATGTTTGGGCCCATTGGTTTACTATTAAGCCCAATGATAGTTGATTATCCACATTTGAGTCGACTAGGCAAACTGATCCCTGTATGTTCGGGCCAATGTCTCGATGATAGTATGTGTGGCAACATTGGGATACTACAATAATAGTTTATTAAGTAGTTCGGCACTAATAGTACGTTTGGCCACATGTACCAATGATAGTATGTTTGGGCCCATTGGGTTACTATTAAGCCCAATGATAGTTTATTATCCACATTTGAGTCGACAAGGCCCAATAATAGTACCTTTGGGCCCATGGCCCAATTATAATATGTTTGGGCCCATTGGGTTACTACCAAGCCCAATGATAGTTGATTATCCACATTTGAGTCGACAAGGCCCAATAATAGTACCTTTGGGCCCATGGCCCAATTATAGTATGTTTGGGCCCATTGGGTCACTATTAAGCTCAATGATACTTGATTATCCATATTTGAGTCGACAAGGCCCAATAATAGTACGTTTGGGCCGATGGCCCAATTATAATATTTTGAGCCCATTGAGTTACTATTGAGCCCAATGATAGTTGATTATCCACAATTGACTCGACTTGGCCCAATAATAGTATGTTTGGGCCCATGGGCCAATTATAGTATTTTGGGCCCATTGGGTTATTATTAAGCCCAATGATACTTGATTATCCACATTTTAGTCGACAAGGCCCAATAATAGTACCTTTGGGCCCATGGCCCAATTATAGTATGTTTGGGCCCATTGGGTTACTATTAAGTCCAATGATAGTTGATTATCCGTATTTGAGTCGACAAGGCCCAATAATAGTACCTTTGGGCCTATGACTCAATTATAGTATGTTTGGGCCCATTGGGTTACTATTAAGCCCAATGATAGTTGATTATTCACATTTGGGTCGACTAGGCAAACTGATCCCTGTATGTTCGGGCCAATGTCCCGATGGTAGTATGTGTGGGCACATTGGGATACTACAATAATAGTTTAATATGTAGATAGGCACTAATAGTACATTTGGCCATATGTGGCCCTTAATAGTATGTTTGGGCCCATTGGTTTACTATTAAGCCCAATGATAGTTGATTATCCACATTTGAGTCGACTAGGCAAACTGATCCCTGTATGTTCGGGCCAATGTCTCGATGATAGTATGTGTGGGCACTTTGGGATACTACAATAATAGTTTATTATGTAGTTCGGCACTAATAGTACGTTTGGCCACATGTACCAATGATTGTATGTTTGGGCCCATTGGGTTACTTTTAAGCCCAATGATAGTTTATTATCCACATTTGAGTCGACAAGGCCCAATAATAGTACCTTTGGGCCCATGGCCCAATTATAATATGTTTGGGCCCATTGGGTTACCACTAAGCCCAATGATAGTTGATTATCCACATTTGAGTCGACAAGGCCCAATAATATTACCTTTGGGCCATGTCCCAATTATAGTATGTTTGGGCCCATTGGGTTACTATTAAGCTCAATGATACTTGATTATCCATATTTGAGTCGACAAGGCCCAATAATAGTACCTTTGGGCCGATGGACCAATTATAGTATTTTGAGCCCATTGAGTTATTATTAAGCTCAATGATAGTTGATTATCCACAATTGACTCGACTTGGCCCAATAATAGTATGTTTGGGCCCATGGGCCAATTATAGTATTTTGGGCCCATTGGGTTATTATTAACCCCAATGATACTTGATTATCCACATTTTAGTCGACAAGGCCCAATAATAGTACCTTTGGGCCCATGGCCCAATTATAGTATGTTTGGGCCCATTGGGTTACTATTAAGTCCAATGATAGTTGATTATCCATATTTGAGTCGACAAGGCCCAATAATAGTACCTTTGGGCCCATGACTCAATTATAGTATGTTTGGGCCCATTGGGTTACTATTAAGCCCAATGATAGTTGATTATCCACATTTGGGTCGACTAGGCAAACTGATCCCTGTATGTTCGGGCCAATGTCCCGATGGTAGTATGTGTGGGCACATTGGGATACTACAGTAATGGTTTATTATGTAGACAGGCACTAATAGTACATTGGCCACATGTGGCCCTTAATAGTATGTTTGGGCCCATTGGTTTACTATTAAGCCCAATGATAGTTGATTATCCACATTTGAGTCGACTAGGCAAACTGATCCCTGTATGTTCACGCCAATGTCTCGATGATAGTATGTGTGGGCACATTGGGATACTACAATAATAGTTTATTATGTACTTCGGCACTAATAGTACGTTTGGCCACATGTACCAATGATAGTATGTTTGGGCCCATTGGGTTACTATTAAGCCCAATGATAGTTTATTATCCACATTTGAGTCGACAAGGCCCAATAATAGTACCTTTGGGCCCATGGCCCAATTATAATATGTTTGGGCCCATTGGGTTACTACTAAGCCCAATGATAGTTGATTATCCACATTTGAATCGACAAGGCCCAATAATAGTACCTTTGGGCCCATGGCCCAATTATAGTATGTTTGGGCCCATTGGGTCACTATTAAGCTCAATGATACTTGATTATCCATATTTGAGTCGACAAGGCCCAATAATAGTACCTTTGGGCCGATGGCCCAATTATAATATTTTGAGCCCATTGAGTTACTATTGACCCCCATGATAGTTGATTATCCACAATTGACTCGACTTGGCCCAATAATAGTATGTTTGGGCCCATGGGCCAATTATAGTATTTTGGGCCCATTGGGTTATTATTAAGCCCAATGATACTTGATTATCCACATTTTAGTCGACAAGGCCCAATAATAGTACCTTTGGGCCCATGGCCCAATTATAGTATGTTTGGGCCCATTGGGTTACTATTAAGTCCAATGATAGTTGATTATCCATATTTGAGTCGACAAGGCCCAATAATAGTACCTTTGGGCCCATGACTCAATTATAGTATGTTTGGGCCCATTGGGTTACTATTAAGCCCAATGATAGTTGATTATCCACATTTGGGTCGACTAGGCAAACTGATCCCTGTATGTTCGGGCCAATGTCCCGATGGTAGTATGTGTGGGCACATTGGGATACTACAGTAATGGTTTATTATGTAGACAGGCACTAATAGTACATTGGCCACATGTGGCCCTTAATAGTATGTTTGGGCCCATTGGTTTACTATTAAGCCCAATGATAGTTGATTATCCACATTTGAGTCGACTAGGCAAACTGATCCCTGTATGTTCAGGCCAATGTCTCGATGATAGTATGTGTGGGCACTTTGGGATACTACAATAATAGTTTATTATGTAGTTCGGCACTAATAGTACGTTTGGCCACATGTACCAATGATAGTATGTTTGGGCCCATTGGGTTACTATTAAGCCCAATGATAGTTTATTATCCACATTTGAGTCGACAAGGCCCAATAATAGTACCTTTGGGCCCATGGCCCAATTATAATATGTTTGGGCCCATTGGGTTACCACTAAGCCCAATGATAGTTGATTATCCACATTTGAGTCGACAAGGCCCAATAATAGTACCTTTGGGCCCATGTCCCAATTATAGTATGTTTGGGCCCATTGGGTTACTATTAAGCTCAATGATAGTTGATTATCCATATTTGAGTCGACAAGGCCCAATAATAGTACCTTTGGGCCGATGGCCCAATTATAATATTTTGAGCCCATTGAGTTACTATTGACCCCCATGATAGTTGATTATCCACAATTGACTCGACTTGGCCCAATAATAGTATGTTTGGGCCCATGGCCCAATTATAGTATGTTTGGGCCCATTGGGTTACTATCAAGTCCAATGATAGTTGATTATCCATATTTGAGTCGACAAGGCCCAATACTAGTACCTTTGGGCCCATGACCCAATTATAGTATGTTTGGGCTCATTGGGTTACTATTAAGCCCAATGATAGTTGATTATCCACATTTGGGCCGACTAGGCAAACTGATCCCTGTATGTTCGGGCCAATGTCCCGATGGTAGTATGTGTGGGCACATTAGGATACTACAATAATAGTTTATTATGTAG
>JBCNJP010002678.1:0-45000 GCA_039602395.1 Deinandra increscens subsp. villosa | reverse complement strand
ACTAAATACTCTCAAATAGAAAAAACAAATAATTCTCAAGAACTTACAAATATGAAAAGTGTGATAGAGACTTATGAAAGGAAAAGTTGTCATCTTAGTCATCTTTATTCATGAAAAGTAAGTTATATATATTCTTTTCTTTATATAAACATTTGGATGTTGAATTTGCAACTTAATATGCATTAAGGGAGCTTTAAAGAGATGGGTTTCTGAGGCTAAGGAGCGCGATCGGGGGGTGGTCAATTTGTTAAAGCAGGTGTGTTTGGAGTTTGAGAGGAGATCGAAATCTGGGGCTTTGGTTCAAGCTGACTTGGACGAATGGTCGGATGCTCGATCGAGGCTTCTTCATGTGGAAGGGCGTCAGTTGGAAGATTTGAAACAGAAATCGCGTATTAAATGGGCCAGAGAAGGAGATGAGAATTCGAATTTCTTTCACCGTACTTGTCGTATGAACGCCTCCTCCTGTCGTATAAATGGTCTTTGGTCTGGAGGTAGGTGGGTTTCTGATCCTGGCGAGATTAAAGGGTTGGTGTTCGATTTTTTCAAGGATATGTTCAAACCTCAAGATCATCCGTGGGTGCCGATGTTTTGTTCGGATCTGAAAAGGGTCTCGGTGTCACACCCCCAAATTTCCACTAACGGAGTATAACCGTGTGAGGTGTGAGCCAGACCAGGATCCAAGACTTTAGTTACAACCAAGCCATAACAGTAATTAAACAAAAGTTAAAGGACTTAAAATTAAAGTGAAGGATAATTTGTTTAACTGATACATAAGTGAGTTTGGAAGTACAGCGGAAGCATTTAAAGCAGTTACAAGTGTGGTACATCAAAACAAATGTTCATAAGGTTTAACATTTTTAGTTTCCCAAAAGATTTGCAATGGAGAGTACTGCCGCCGCCCGTGCCGTCCGAGATCCATCTAGCGATCTGAAAAGAAAACAATGATCAAGTGTCAGCAAAAAGGCTGGTGAGTTCACTAAGTAGTCTACACTACACCATGTAGACCACAGTGCATACGAATCATAAAGCAATAAATTCGTAACTTAGAATGTAAGTATTATCCGTATCATTAGGTAGCTAGCCTATGCTTATGCTCCCCTGAACGTTCGCAACCAAAGCTGACATGGTATCTGATAGGCATTCACCTATGTATTCTGCCTTCCCCGTGTCTTTCCCGATCACGGTGTTCCTAGGCTAATATTGGTCTCAGTCCGACCGCCAGTCGGGAGGGTGCATCCTGTGCACCGCTGAGCGGGGGTGTCAATCCCCAGTAGATCTACTCAACATTACCTCGCTATTCAATACTAATGGCCCGATAAGTAAGGACTTTTGTTTATAAAGCAATTCAGTGAACATGTGATATAGTGGGATAAATACTTAAGTAAAGAAATACCTTTACCGTGTGTTGCCATCCCTTACCGGATGCAACTATAACAGTAAGTGAAACTCACCTTAGGTTTGCTCGGCTTAGGCTTCGATTAATCCGGTTATGATTGTTTAATGAGGACCTAATAATCACATTTAGGTCTTAGGTATAAGGTTGTGTTTAAAAACTAGTAACACGTTGGGAAAACACGACAAGACATAACGACACACGACACCGATGGTTGATCATAAATAGGGGTTCACTTAATACAGAAACCAAACATGTTCATCATAGCATAAATGTATAAGTCATGGTGAGGCATTTAAACAAATTGCACAAGTATGGATTCTGGTCACAATTTCGCTAGCAGTTTCGCTAGGCAGTTTCGCTGTGTGCACGGGCAGCACTTTCGCTAGGCAGTGCCCGGTGACACAGTTTCGCTAGGCTAGTTTCGCCCGAAACTGCTGACGCAGTTTCGCTAGCCTAGTTTCGCAGAGAAACTGGTTTGAACTTTCGTTCAGGTGTTTCGCTCAGCAGATTCGCTCGAGCAGGTCTGGTTGGTTTACTGGGCGACACTATAGTTTCGCTGGTCTAGTTTCGCTATAGGGAGATAGGCATAATTTCGCTACACAATTTCGCTGGATGAATACACAGTTTCGCTAGTCGTAAGAAAAACCCGTAAATTGGCCTAAAAACCTTTCTAACAGCTTCTGAATCACATGCAAGTCAATATCTAGCATACCTAAACGTTTACTAACATCACAGGAGCAATTCTAACACCTAAAACATGGTTTCTAGTCATTATTTTGTCAAGAACACAATTTCTCATAAAAGAACATAATTAGCATGGATCTTCATATTGGCATGGCAAGTTGCAGAATTGATGTTATGTCTAGCATTCCTAAGTGTCATAGCAGTAACAGAAGTCTTTGCATGTGGAATATAAGCATACATTTAAGTCAAGCATTCATGGATTGCATAAAGAAAGTTCATGTGACTCACGGGTGATATCCGATGCTCTAAAGGATGAAGATTTGGGACAGGAGACACTTTGATTCGAGTTGATTTTTCTTGCTGGCCAGAAGTCTCAAGAGTGGGAGAGAAATGCAGATGTGTGTTTGTGAGATGTGGGTAAAAAGTGAGAGAGTTGGCTTAGGACTTCTATATATCAGGTCACAGTTTCGCTGGCAGTGTCGCTGGTAGTTTCGCTGGCCACGCGAAACTGATCCCGTAGCCCAAATGGCTTGGCTACCGGGCGAAACTGTAATTTCGCCGGGTAGTTTCGCTGGCTACTAAAAAGGTCAATTTTTGGTTCTAAATAAGACAAGCACAATTTCTCGATAATCACACAAGTACACATTTATTTAATTAAACATGTTGCATATAACTTTACATAATGGTGGTAAGTAAGTAAACACATAGCACATATGGACGGGTTCGGTGATCAACCAAAGGTCATGGACGTATTCGGTCTAGACACGCATTAGTTACGGTTTATAACGTGTTTAACGGAGATTGTCTAACGGAACTGATGGATTCTAACGGAAAAACTTAACGGGGCTAACTTGGGAGGTTACAATTGTCACAGCCTCCCCATGTTAAGAAATTTTCGTCCCGAAAATTAGCTAGTACCTTGGGTTGGAGTAGAGGCTTGATCGAACAGGTGAGGATACTTCTTTCTCATCTGGTCTTCCCGTTCCCACGTGAACTCCGGTCCACGCCTTGAATGCCATCTGACCTTGACGATTGGAATCTTACTTCTTTTCAAAGCTTTCTGTTCGCGTCCCATTATCTCAACGGGTTGCTCTATAAACCGAAGTTGCTCATCAATGTGAAGTTCCTCTAGCGGTACTATCAAGGTTTCGTCGGCTAGACACTTCTTTAGGTTTGAAACGTGGAATACATTATGCACTCCGTCTAGCTCAGGTGGCAAGTCCAGACGATACGCCACCGTTCCAATCTTCTCTGTTATTGGGAAGGGTCCTATATAACGGGGATTCAACTTCCCGCGCTTTCCAAAGCGCACGACACCTTTCCAAGGTGAGACTTTCAACAGTACACGGTCACCCACCTCGAATTCTAATGGCCTTCTACGCTTGTCTGCATAGCTCTTTTGACGATCTCTGGCGGCTTTCATACGGTTCTTGATCTGTACAATTCTTTCTGTCGTCTCATACACTAGTTCTGGTCCAGTTAGTTGACTATCACCAACCTCGGCCCAACAGACCGGTGACCTACACTTTCGCCCATACAGAGCTTCAAAGGGGGCGGTTCCAATACTGGAATGGTAGCTATTGTTGTAGGAGAATTCGACCAGTGGCAGGTGAGCTTCCCAATTCTTGCCGAAATCCATCACGCACGCTCGGAGCATGTCTTCAAGGGTTTGGATTGTGCGTTCGGTTTGGCCGTCTGTCTGAGGGTGGTATGCGGTACTCATATCCAAACGAGTGCCTAAGGCAGATTGCAATGATCTCCAAAAGTGCGAAGCGAATCTGGGGTCTCGATCAGAGATAATTGATAAAGGTACTCCATGGAGCTTGACGATCTCGTCAATGTAGATTTGTGCCAACTTATCAGTTTTGTCTTTTTCCTTGAGGGCTATAAAGTGGGCGGATTTGGTTAATCGATCCACGATCACCCAAATCATGTCGTTTCCACGGGGAGTACGTGGCAATCCCGTGATGAAGTCCATCGAGATTTCTTCCCATTTCCATTCGGGAATTGTCGGTTGTTGCAGCAATCCTGGAGGCTTACGGTGTTCTGCTTTGACCTTTGAACATGTCAAACACTTACTGACATATGCAGCAATTTCTGCCTTCATCTTAGGCCACCAGTAGAGTTCCTTTAAGTCTCGGTACATTTTGTCTGAACCACGGGATCAACCGTATGAGGAGCATGAAAAGGTGATGCATGAAAATCTTTATAGTAACCTGAACGCAGAACAGGGTTTAATATATAAAGACGTAATAAAATCCGTACAGCAAGAACAAGGTAAATTCTTCTTTGTTTATGGGCCAGGAGGAACAGGTAAAACATTTTTATATAGAGCAATTCTGTCACGCCTTAGATCCGAAGAAATGATAGCTCTCGCTGTTGCATCTTCAGGTATAGTAATATCATTCTATTATGCCACCAGTATTAGCTGTACACAAAACACCATCTATCAAAATACTTACACGCAAAAGTTGCAAGTTTTCATACATTGTAGTCATACGCACAATTAATAAACCAGTACAGGTTGCTTAAAATAAGTACTTTCTTAATGTATTTTACGCAGTTAGCTGCGATACTCATAGATAAAAACCTTCTGTTATTATCAATCTTATATAGGTAGAAGAGTAAATTAATAACCCCGTTATCTAATTAGCTCTGCTGCTCTTAATCTGATGAGACACAGGTATTGCATCTTTACTTTTGCCTGGTGGAAGAACTGCTCATAGTCGCTTTGTAATACCCCTTGAAGTTTTGGAGAATAGCACGTGTGGCATAAAACAAAATACCATACTTGCTCAGCTGGTACAGCAAGCTCGCTTAATAATATGGGATGAAGCTCCTATGACCAAAAAACATGCGTTTGAAGCGCTAGATAGAACCCTACGAGATATATTGAGTCTCAAACATCCAGCCAATAGAGACCGTGTTTTCGGAGGATTAACTGTGTTGCTGGGAGGTGACTTCAGGCAGATTCTGCCTGTTATTCCTAAAGGGAAACGAGTGGAGATTGTGCAGTCTTCCATTAACAGATCGACTTTATGGAACTCCTGCCAGGTTTATAGGCTTACACAAAGTATGCGGGTGACTGAATATACGAAAACAGGTGAGGTGGACCTTACAAAGCAGGCCTTTAATAAATGGGTCCTCGATGTTGGAGATGGTGTTGTTCCAGCAGAGATGAAGGAGGGAGAACATGAACCGACATGGATAAAGATCCCAGATCAGTTTATTGTGACATATACTTCGTGTCCTATTGAACAGATAATAATGACAACCTTTCCGGGTTTCTTAAACCGACAGGATGATGAAGACTACCTACGTGAGAGGGCGATTTTGACACCTAGGAATGACGACGCAGCTCAGATAAATGACTGCATGTTCCATAAACTTGACCGCCCAGCGAGGACGTACCGCAGCTCTGATGAGATCTGCAAGGCCTCTACAGACATCCTAGAGCAAAATGACCTTTACCCAACAGAATTTCTAAATGCTTTAAACTTTCCTGGGATGCCTCCACATATTCTAAATCTGAAAGAAGGCCTTCCTGTTATGCTTCTGAGAAACGTCAATCCAGCAGAAGGCTTATGTAACGGCACCCGCCTACTTATCACCAATCTTGCGAAATTTGTTATCAAAGCCAGGATTATAACAGGTTCGAAAATAGGGAACAACACATTTATACCAAGGATCGCACTGACATCCACTAAATCAAAGTGGCCATTTATTTTGAAGCGACGCCAGTTCCCGCTAAGACCATGCTATGCAATGACAATAAACAAAAGCCAGGGCCAATCATTGAAGTTTGTTGGACTGTATTTGCCGCGACCTGTCTTCAGTCATGGACAGCTGTATGTCGCCCTGTCTCGAGTAACAACTCCAGACGGATTAAAAATAGTTATGGTCGAAGATGGTGACGTAGCCCTGGCGCAGCATACGCGAAATATTGTTTACAAGGAGGTGTTTAAGAACCTTGATGAAGTCGGCTCTACAAGTCCAGTTATGTCACCAACCGTTATTTATACATAGCTACATGGTTTGTCCTTAGCAACCTTGATCACCTCAACTGTAACTCTCTTCACTTTTACGTTGTCATGTTTTGTGAGATTATCATGCTACGAAAACATCTTTCATGTCACGATTCACTATATCCTAATCGGAAGGAAACCTTCTCAAATTGTTTTGATTAATTCGAGATGTATATAATAAATTTTTTACATTTTCCCTACCCTTATCGAAAGAAATGAAGTGTCAATTTATATTGGTTTAATTAAATTACAGCTTTCATTGTTAGAGGTTTATTATATTTTTTTCTTAACCTTCTACACGGTAACAAATATATAATAATGAATGTTGGGAAAAGTTAATCAATAAAATGTTCAATTACGTATGGTAGTCCAGGTTCCTAATAGCCTCACTGTTATCGTATTTAAGCCCACATACATAGCGGGCTCCGGCCCAGTTTTGTAGAATTTGGAGGGAAAATAAACGACGGTTGTAGCAGATGAAAAGACAGGTTCTTTATGAACCCATCATGTCTATCAACCACTACCGTCTTCATTACACTTGACCTCCAGCAGAGACGACTGTCGGATACCTTCTTCGCCGGAAAAAAAGGTAACAACCGTCGCCGGTTTTTTTTATTTGTGGTTTAGGGCATGACGATACTAACTTAACCAGTTTTAGTCATACACATTTTACAAGACCACCAATGTCTTGGTGCCCTTTTAAGACTATCTGCATGTTAAGGCTGATTCATTGGTTTCTTTGAATAGAAAACTCAAATCAATCGCAAAAGACCTTCCTTTTGTTTCCCGCTGGTTACTATTGTTAAAGCGTATATTTATCCTTCTAACAAAAAGTTGTCTAAATACCCGCTTTAGAATACTATCGTCCTATCATAATCAAGGCTGTAGAAATGAAAACAGGACTTCTTAAATTTTCACCCTTTGTTGCTTATATTTACACACATAGTCATTTGTCTCCTTGATTATGCAGTTATCTTGCTCTGTGAAACATACATTTAATTAAACACATGTGTATATTTTGCTTTAAGATTTCTAGATTATTATTAGAAAAACTAATAATTGATGGAAAATGTTCCATTTTTATTATAACTTTTTGGTCTAAGAACAGCAGGGCAATGGAAAGACTGGTTACTGATTTCCTAGCAATGTCAAGATCAGAAGTACTCACAGAAATTGATGCTCTGATCCAAATGGTGCGGAGAACATCTGCTATGAATCGAACCTTATTAGATGAACTACTCGGTGAACCGTGTTCAGCATTCCGTTATTTTGCCGGTTTTCTACTGCTTGAGGAAATACGCGTAGCTAATTCAAGACTGCAGCAGTTGTTCGCTCTACGGAGAGCAGCCGTGGAGAGTCAGCGTGTATTCACGCCCCCTGCCTCAGAAATGTCACAGCATAGGATGTAGATGTTGTTTGTATTTTTGTTTTGGTAATGTATTTTTTGGTGAAACCTGTCTACCTAAGGAAATATAAGTTGGGTCTGTAAAAATTATACCATCTTGCCAGATGGTAGATTATGATATTAAGTTATTTTGTTCTAATGAAATTATAACATATGCTTGAGATAATAAATGTCCAGCATAATAATACTTGAACTGTAGTTAGTTCTATCAAACTCCTGTTAAGTAAATAATCTTTATAGAGTTGCCTAATTTGTCTACACTTCTACGTCGTGTATACCTCTTCTTCACATGTTCCAAAATTGTAATGTAACTGTGTTTCAATTTTGTATAGATGCCGTTTAAGACACTAATCGCTGTAAACGGAGAGACTGAGCAACATCCAGCGGTGGTAGGTTTTTATGTTGAGGCATTACATTCAAACGAAAGCACAGACAAGTCTTCTACTAATGTGCTTCCTTTTTTGTAGATTCTGCCTGTTTTATTTACACAGGACTTGCCAAAAACATGCACATCTATATTAATTGTTGACTACAAGAAGAACAAATTCAATGTGAATGTTAAGTACCTGGGCTCTGGTGTGTGGACAACAGATGATGCAAGTTGGGCAGCCTTTGTAAATTCCTTTAATGGCCAACATATAGGGAACCTGTGCTTTACATGGAAGAAGAGTAACAAGGTGGAGGTTGCTGCATTCAATATGGATGGGTTAGAGATCCGAGAAGATAGCAGTGGAAAAGAATTCATAAATGCATGTATCGTCCAAACCACCGAAGAATCATACTATGAACAGGTTGTATCATTTATAAAAACAGATTAAAAGCATGTACATTAACTATCAACTATGTTGTATTTCTATGACTATTCACTCTATGCTAATTTCCTATATTCTTTCCTTGAATCCAGCGTTTCTCATCTCAGTTTCTTCAGAAGTTTGCAAATCACGTGGTTTCTAATCATTCCTTACACGTAAAAGAGGAACCCCATGATGAAGGCGCCTCTGAACAGGTAAGCTCATTTACACCCTCTTGAAATTTCCACATCTTTCTATATATTTCTAAGCTTCTATCCTGTAGATATTTTATAAATTTATTATTATGACCGGGACCTGCTATACTATAGTTATATTTTGTCCCCTAAATTTGTGTCATACAAAAACCAAAAATAATAAAACAAAGCTAATGAAAATCGTTGATCAACATACATGAAGGAACAATATAGTTGTTCCCTCATAACAACTCTACTGTTACATGAGTAGCAAATAATTTTGTTTAACAATAGAGTGTCCACAATTCTCTTTCACAAACGCAGCCACAGTCCCGTAGCACACAACATGATGTTCACGTGTTTATATTTTAACATGAAACAATCACTATTGTCTTTTTCTTAGAGCCTTTTCTTTATTCATCCTATTCTCAGTTTTTCTAATACAGGTTCCTAACTTTCTCCATAAACGAATACAGGTAGCCGCACCTCAGTTCCCAGGTCGTTGTTCCAACAGAGGTACAAAGAAGGTGAAGTTTTTCTGTGGACGTCAAGATTGTGTTGTGGATATTGTATACAGGTTCAATCACGAAACAAATCAAACAGTCCCTATAGGGTTGAGTGGGAAAACATGGCCACTTTTCTATAGTGTCAATAAAATTGATACTGGATACTGGTTGGTATTCACTGATCTGGGAAGTACCGAACAGCATGGCTTCAACTTCAGTGTCGATGTGTTTACCCAATTCGGAGTACCGCTGTATCAGGACCCTGGTCATTATTGTATCATTTCCCTCCTCACACATCATCACAATGATCTGAAGCCACACTATTACAAAAAGCTCACCCTCCAGAACTTTGAAAGCCAAGTGCTGGTATTCTTTTACCCTGTGATTTAACTAGCTATATTATAGCGCATAACGCTACATTACCTTAAAATTATGTAGGTATAGTTAATTCTACTTTCCTACTTACCATTGCAGTCTATACCTAAAGTGATGCACCAGATGTTCAGAACTCATTCCTACAGCAACGCAGTTTTACACTATGGCTTGGTTCAGTTTTGGGTCAGGATTGTTTATAGTGGTGAAGGTGATCCTCACTCTCGCGTGAGCATGAAGGCGGACTGGCGATCATTCATACAGCAAACAGGTGTGCCTCGACACAAGCTCTTGCGATTTGAGCTGTATGATGACATGCTACACCCAGATGACACCGTGCATTTCTATGTTTGTTAGACTCTATAGGTGGATGCTGTAATCATTAGGTTTCAATGCTACAGTGTTACGGGTTATTTTGCTATTTCATGTGTGTATCCCGTAAAAGATAAGTATTTGTTATGTTTTGCTATGCTATTAGTGGTAACAATTAACCTTTTAAATAGACCTGTACACGTCTTGCGCGCATATTTAAATTCGTACTCCATATAAAAAAATATTATTTTATAAACCTCCTTCATCATTATAGGTTGTTAAGGTTAAGCATAAATGTTGTCAATAGAACCGTATAACAGTTCTGTGCATATTTAAGCCAGTCCTCGAACTCAGAGTCTTTTACTTCCTAAACATCATCTTTTTAAACTTGACACTAATGAGTGGTCGATGTTATCATCTTACAAAACTTACTTCATATATGGCAAATAACGCTTAAATGATAGACTAATCGTTTTATAACATTATAGACATTGGTAATCAATACAGTGTAATCTTATATTAAAAAACATATTTGTCTTTCTTCAATCTATTCCAAATAATGTAACTTATTTCTTGGTTGACATTATTATAATAATAAAAACTAAATCCTTTGAGGACATATAGTTATCAGGAATATGGTTATCTTATTTAAACTTATACAAACATATCCAAGCTCTGTATGATTGTCACTCAACACGTCATATAAATAATTATATTCTTTCAGTTGTTTCATATATTAAATAACTGTTTTATCTTAAATTAGATATATTACTTTAAAACAAAAATATATAACTATTCTTTATATAAAATATAGAAGATAAACCTTATGAATTTCATATGTTTATGTTTTCTATGAACTAATCTTAAGTCATTTGTATAACTTTTGCAGCTTCAAGCCCAACTAATTTACCATTTTCTATTGATAAAAGATGTGAAAAAAAAACGCTTATATGGATACTGAAAAGACAAATTTACAACAGGAGACCATTGCAAATAACTTCGAGACGTCTTCCCTGCACACACTCACCGGAAAATCAGGCGACGCTGTGCGTTTCTCCGGCCAAAGGTAAGAAATCCGACCTCCCGGTCACCTAAAATTGTCACCAGGAAATGAGCAAACAAACCTATGGTACCAGTGTTCGCATCTTATAACGTTCAGCCTTAATGGGCTGGAGTGTGGTCATTATTATTATTTCATCATGGTAGGTTAATATGATTGTACACGTTTAACACGATCTTTCTGAAAATACGATCAGTTTTTTATAGGCTTCGTTCCTGCGTCCAGGGTTGATTATGTTTTGAATATGTTGCCTGATTAAGACCAAAAACTGTATCGTTATCAATTTATTATTTCTTATTCTTTCACTTAGTTTTATTGGTTGAGCTTCCATATTACGCCTCTTTATATGCCATGAGCACCACTACCGTTAGTAGTGTTTTGTATGTTTGCTATTTTATCAGTTTCATTCATAGCTTTTTACCTACATGTGGAAGGGAGATCTACATAGAAGAATACATATTTAAGGTGGTAGTCCATTTTAAAAGATGTTACTTTATAAAACTCTCACTTCTTTATAGGTTGTTAATGTTAACTATAAATGCTCTGTACATCACCCTTTGATTAAACACTAAATCCCTGATAATGATTACTTTTCAGTGATTTCCATCCACTTTCCAGAATCTATGCCCCTTCACACCATCTACATATCGAAACCAAAAACATAGTATTTGGTTTTACCATCAGTGACGTTATCACCTTAGAAAATTTACTATTTATTTGGGTCAATGCAATAAAATGTTATATTAAAAAACTTTTTTGTCTTTCTTCAACCTATTACACATAATATAACTCATCTCTTTATTCATATTATCTGACTACTAATAATTAAAATAGTTGTGAATAAATAGTTATAAGTAATAAGGTAATGTCATTTAAAGTTATAAACACATGTCCAATTCCTATTTCATTGTCAGTTCACGCATCATATAGATAAGTATATTCTTCCACATGTTTGATACATTAAATATCTATTTTTAAAAAATTAACTATATTACATTAAAAAAAATAGGTTTCTTTTAATATAAAAAATTACTACTATCTATACAAAAAATAACAGATAAACCTTATGAATTTCATACATTTATGTTTCCTATTAAAAAATCTTAAGTCTTTTGAATAAGATTCCCAACTTCGAGCCCAACTCATTTACCATTTCTACGTAATAGCCCAGTTAGAAAAATATGTTAAAAATATACCCGAATATATGGATACTGAAGAGACACCATCTTCAACATCACATCATTTCAAAAAACTTAAACACAGCTTCCCTGCCCAGAGCCAGCGGAAAACCAGACGACGCCATTCCTACCTCCGGCCAAAGGTAACAACTCCGACATGCCCTCTTTACTTTTGTGCATAATATTCATGTATGAAGATATCTGCATTGACCATCTACACTATTTTCAATTTAATGACACGGAACCCCTGTTTTACGGATTCTAACAATCACCGTTTAGAATACCTAGGCAATTGAATCAAAATCATCACACATTGATTGTAGACTGTGAAGGGCTATTACACTGATTATTATTTCCTTATTTTCCGACCTTTGCGATCACAGTATACTTCAAGTGTTAACAGTAGATTTTTAGGTTTCCTGTGTTTATTTCGTCTATCTATACATGTAGTATTCCCTTACCAACAGGTTGCATGTTAAGAAAAAGACACATAGAAACCACAATTTCTAACTATTGCTTCACTTGCCTCACAATGGCCATTAAAATACAACCTATACATCACTTTTCTGTCCTGTATACATTCAAGCAAAACATTGTCTGTCTACTTTATTATAATCAATTCACAATGTGCACATACATATGAGGATTCATATTTAAGTAAACAACCACCAGTTATTTGAAGATTTTACAATACTAAAACTGTTCCTTTTTGTTACCTAATGTTACTTATTATGAAGAATCAACAAGAATGGAACGTTCAATCAGGAACTTCTTTTCAGTAAGCCATGTGCAAATTATAACAGAAATTGACGCGGTTATATACACACTCAATAGCACACTAAAGGAAAATGAAAGAATCTTAGCTATTGTACTTGAACAAGACCCTTCGGACTTCAAAACCTGGGCTGGATACTTGCTACATCAAGAGCTTGCTATGACTAGAGCAAAGATCGAAACGCTCAGAGTCATGCGGAAAGAAGCTTTACGTAGACAGCTTGATGTTTGTCACCGTGTGGCAAGAATGTTCCAACCAGATATATAGTTACTGTTGTCTGTTTGGTGTTTTCGTAGTTGTTTTGGAAATCACTGACCACCACGTTATGTCAATTCCTTTAGTAAATACAATACTTTGCTGCTGCTAGGCTACCACATTAGCTTTTTGTACTTATATTTGGTTGGTTAATATATGATGCTTCTTACTTATGTCGGTTTTCTCTGTTTTGCTCCTTTCTTTGAAAAACATGCTATTCTATGTTTTAGAATCTGTCTTACATGTCTGTATTTACTGTATTTCATAATTCCTTTTCTTTACCATCATATGTAGTTGCATAGTCGACGTTTGTGATTTTTTCAGCCTATGTCCTATCTTTGCTATTATAACGAATTGTCTTTTACAATACAGTAATGCCGTCTAATCAACAGTCACATATTCACATTATTCCAACTTCTCGCAAACGTCGTTCTATTAATGATATTGGCATTGACCTACTACAGTTAGAAATATTCACAAGACTTACTCCCAGGATTGTTGGTCGATGCAAGTGTGTGTGTAAGTTGTGGCTAGCTTCATTAGGTGCAAATGAGTTCTTGCAGTCACACTGTCGTAGGATGTCTGTAGATTTAAACAAAAGGGTTTTCATTACAGTTGGACCACTTTGCGCTTCTTATAAGCTTGATATTCAAGACCCGTATGATAAACTTGATCTTCGTTTTATTCTACCTCCATTCAATTTGGACTCTCCATATGATATCCAATTCCTTGCTTCATTGCATGGGCTGGTGTGCGTTTGCTTAAAAAGAACACCTGATATGGTTCTTTGGAATCCACTTACAAAAGCATTCAAGAATCTAACTGATGACAACTCACATGGTTTGTTTCAAAAGGATCGAGATGCTATTGGGTTGTATGTTGATGCAACAAATGATTATAAGATACTCCACATAAAGCAACATGATGGGCTGGTTGATGCTTTCATCTATTCAAGGCGTCTTCATTGTTGGCGTGCGATTGGTTTCCTCCCAGAAACACCGTATGGTAACCTAACATATGACTGGGATAATGGCGTTCTTTGTGGAGATTTCATCTACTTCACAGTTTTGGAGTATCGGGTTAAGGGAAACTATGCAATTATTGCTTTTAATGTGAATACAGAGGAGTTTAAAGAGATTGCATACCCACATTACGATCGTTTTGGTCTATGTACAGCTACTTTATTCAATCTGAATGACGAGCTTCGGATGTTTGTTTCATTTGGTCATAATGTGGTCGTCATTAAAATGTTGAAGTTTGATGGAAGCAATTGGATGTTTGATAACTCATTTCCATTTACAACTGTTGGAGTCTCAAGATGGTTATCCATTACTCATGTTCTTGCTGCTGGTAGATGGTTTATGTTTAGCTACTCACAAAGTGCATATCGAATTTCCACAGAAAGCAACAGCGGTTCTTCATTCTGTCCTTTGACCTGGATTCGGGGCAAAGGGGGAGTATATACTGAGACTATATTGTCGCCTTATATTTAGTTGTATTTAACAGAATTTAAGTGTTTGCCTTGCCACTGATGTGTTCCTACATTCTGTTTGAATTTGCTTACAACCAAGTGAATGTTACCATGAGTTTAAGACTTACCATAAGCTGTTTCTATCCGTTCGGGATTTATTAACTTAATTAGCATATTTATCCTACTAAATGTTCTTCGTAGACATTTTGGATATATATGTCACAATGTGTAAGCCCTTTTTTTAATGCCCTTTCGTACTATATTAATCTACGTGTCGATTTATACAACTAAAAATGTAACTATGCTTAGGGTGTTAGTTATGATAGTACACGTCTGGAAGACTATTAGGTAAACAATGGAACTTTGAGAGCAAGAAGTAGGTAATGACCGTTACAGACGTCTATTGACTGTTAATCTATGAATCAAACAAATTAACATAACACATATGTCATATTGGCTCCAATTACAAACAAATGCTTTACACCACCCAAAATATGATCGTCACTAATAACTTAGATTAAATCAAACGTACCACAACGAGCTTCCCAAAACGCTAAATATGGCTATTAAAGTTATTGGGACTTTAAACATTATGAACCATATATACCATGGCCAGTTACATTAATAAGAGAAAATACAACCGGAGAATGAAACGAAAATAGTCATTGATAAATGACACTCTTAGAGAGTTTTAGAAATACAATTCATCTAATATAACCATTTCACTTTGTATAAAACAAATTAGTTGTAGTATCTACCATCTATTAATTCTTTTGTAAAACCTATACATTCTATCCTATCCTTTATAAAAACATTAGAAGTTTTATAAAAATAAAAGTGAATTATACATGTGTTAATGTATATGTCATTTGGTAGCAAAGTTACTCTTTAATTCAACTTAAATTACGTTGTAATAGTATTATTCTTACATCAAATCATGTGATTAATTTTCATTTTTAAATAACTAATACAGATAATTAGATAAAGATGCTATAGATGGTGGCATGGTGCCACATACGGTTTGCTTACACGGCCCAATACCACCTAGAGTGGGTTTAAAATGTTGGCCCATATAGATACTCGCCTTTTAACACTCTCCGGAAAACACGTGGGAAGTTTTCAGACGATTCAACAGATACTGAAAAGACACAGACTTTATCACCCCATCATTTCAAACAGACGCTACACAACCCCGCCTGCATCGTCAACGACTGGGTTTACCGGAAAACCACAGTCCAAACTGACTCCACAGAAGTAAGTATTCCACCTTTTGTACTACCTTTTTACGCCTGAAAATCTATGTACGCCTAGAATAACGCCTTATATGGACGCTTCTTTGAATGACATTCTTAAACTCTGTTGTTTTCACCGTTTATGTAAATGCATTTGTATATATCGCACTGTGACATAAACGCTGAAGACATCAACATTCATGGTTAGATAGGTAAAATTTGGCAACAGAAGGTGTGAATCACTTTATTTAATTTCTGTCAGGTTGTGCTCTTGCAATTAAAATTAACATGACCTACATATAGAAAGTCACAAATAAACAAACAAAAAACATTTGCTTTAAAACATTTACACACAAGTTTTCCGTCTTCACATGTACTCTGATGTTATGCTTACAACGCTTCCCCTGTTTATAGTTGCTAATTCTATGTACCCAGTTATGCTTACAGATGTAACCTACATACATCTCATGCATTCAAAGTGTGTCATCCTTATATACAGCATGGGACACGTCTCGGACAGTCAATCTATTAAAAATTGAAGAATAATTTTTGTTTTATCAGCTTCTATGGTAATGAAATTTTGCGGTATTCACACACTGCACATGTCTATCTCAAATTAAAACACTTACCTAATGTGACTTCAATGCATTATAAACCATATATTTGTTTGCACACTTTTATGACATTATACTTGGTTCCCGTAAATTATATATGACACCAACATAACCTTTGTTGGTATTCTATACAGATGCCTTATCAACTGTTACTTGACCTTATTTCTGAAAATGATGGACCTCGCGGAGTGGTTAGTTGTTTCCTTTAAACAACTCCAATGTACACAAAAATTATAAAAGATACATAATAATATAATCTGTATGTAGGTTTTCCCCCTCCTATTTACACGACATTTGCCCAAAAACTGCACGGCTATTCGCTTTGTTGACTACCAAAGGAACAAATTTAATGTGAACATAACTAACCTTGGTAAGGGATTGTGGGGAGCTGAAGATGACACTTGGGTCTCTTTCCTAAATGCATTCACTAGGCGTGGTATACAAAAGATTTGCTTAAAATGGAAGAAGGCTGACAAGATAGAGGTTTGTGCATACAATGAAAATGGTGTCGAGATAAGAAGAAAAAGGAATGGAACACAATATGTTAATTCGTGTGTCGTTGAAGCAACTGATGAATCATATCATAAACAGGTAACATTTTTACTATGTATAAATACAATGTCTAATATGTCAGTATAATATAAAAACCTCTAAAAGATTAACTTAATATTACTAATATGACAATTTCAATTCTATTCCATAGCTGCTACCTAACCAGTTTGTTCAAAAGTACTCGGTCACTCACGTTGATATGCCTGCATCACATCTAAAGAGTGAACCTACTAACGAAATACAAGGACAAAAGGTTAGCCATTTTACATCTGCTGCAGAACTGTATTTTACTAATCATCTTAAGCAAAACACATCTTTGATTTATTATTATGCTCACCTGTATATACCATGATTGCATGATCCTATTGATTGATTATTTTAATTAGAACAGTGTTTTATGCTACATCATTTTTAATACATTTGTTTTCTTTAATTTTCATCCTTTGAGTGGTTGCTAATTTACACGTATTATTTACATGCCTTCAGATTGTTACGTTTGCACAATTATTATATATGTATCTCATGTTTCTCATTTTAGAGCATAAACAAAAACCCTCAGCATCACCAAATATTTTGGGAAGCCTATTATGGAAACAAGTCAACCATCTTGGGTAATTTAGACGTGCAACTTTGGAATATTTAATCTCTGACTAATCAAGATCTATAGGCTATCCAATAGGAATAGAATTTAACCTTCCTAAGGATGTAATATCATCAATTTATCTTAAATAGGCAGACGTTTAGAGTAAATGCTTATGTCGATATTCTGTTTTTTCAAGACAACCATTCACCCTTATGTACATGTTCTGTATATTGATGTAGATTTCACTTCAACTCTTGATTAGTAGGATAATCATTGATTCCCTTGCTCATCTTATTTGATCATACAAATACCTGATTTCAGATCATCTGCTACTAATTTTCAATTTGGTTAAATTATATGTTCTACCAAAATAGTTTCCACAGAGGAGGCACCGAGAAAGGGCAAATACAGTGAAGGTTTACGCGACCAAGCAAAACACCGTGGCCGACCTGCTTTTAGAGAACGATCCACAAAGTCAACAACACCTCCCAATAGGTTTTACTGGTCGAAACTGGCCTCTGTTCTATATTGAGAACCACATTGAACCCGGCATGAGCCTTATTTTCACAGACCATGGAAGTGATGAACACTATTCCTACAACTGTCAGCTCACTGTGTTCAGAAACAATGGTACCGCACTACACCAGGACCCCAAGCATCAATGCAGCCTGTTGATACCAACCCACATTCACTCTGAATCCAGTCCCCACTACTTCAAAAATCTGACATCACACAACATGGAAAGTCACCTGCTGGTATACTGAACTCAGAAACAACTTTTCACCTTAATATTTTAATACATAATTACGATTACCAGTTTAATTATAAGCTAGGCTAATAAATTACTTTTGCAGTCTATTCCTAAGGCATTGTTCCGGAACAACAACATCCAGATTTCCAACAAAGCAACTTTAAAGTATGGACTGAAGGAGTTCCTGGTAAAGATTCTATGGGCAGGTCAAGATGGTAGCAATCCTCGATTAAGGATGCAAGCAGACTGGAGCGCATTCCTTGACTTTACGGGCCTTCCGATACATAAAATTCTGCGCTTTGAAATTGATGGAGAGCGTCACCAAGCGGATGGCACTACCATCTTCCATGTCTGTTAGACTTTGTTTCTTTCTTATAATGTAGCTGCTCTACTATATACAGCTTCAATTATTCCTAACTTACTTCTACATTATTTTGGCATATGTCCACGACGTTTATAACTATTTATGCTCTATGAAAAGTAACGCGATTGTCGCTTCTAAAACAATTCGCTCTTTGAACTCATTCTGGATGATATTTTACTTTCCTTTATATACAAATTAATACGATATTTATAGACATACTCCTTAAAGAAGGTTCACTTCTTTAAAATAAAATATCAACCCCGGCAAAAGGTCACAAGAAGACATATTTTCGAAATCAATACATTAAATTATTTCCCTCACCGGGAAAAAAGCCTTACAACATCAACGGATAGACTGACTTATTGAAAAACACTTTTAAAAAATAGATTAAAATAAGGAAAGTCATTGTAATGAAACTATTAAAATAAGGATGAACAGACAATTAAACAATCATCAGGCCTTATTCATAGAAGATACATGAATCCAAATAATCACATAGACACCCCGTTATCATCTAATGTCTAACAGTATATGATAAACATAGAAAAGGACATAGTAAATTTGTAAAAAAAATCAAAGAACATGACATGCATTATGAGGAGGATAAAACCAATACAAATAGACACCCCGTTATCATCTAATGTCTAACAGTATATGATAAACATAGAAAAGGACATAGTAAATTTGTAAAAAAAAACAAAGAACATGACATGCATTATGAGGAGGATAAAACCAATACAAATAATCACATGGAAACCCCATGACAAACTTATGTCTAACAGAAGATGATGAAAAATAAAAGAGGAACATATTAAATTTTTAAAAGAGAATTAACAGAACATCATTTTTGTTCCATATTGAAAATGTAGCCCGGTTCGCTACCATTTATTTTTTCTCCACTAATTCATGTTGGGCCGTTACAAAATATAATGCTAATACCATTACAAAATCCCAGGCCCAGTTCCCATAGATTGTAGCCCAGTTCTTAACTCCATATACAAACTCTCCTTTGACCCGATTGGAATTTAAAACGAAACGACGTCAAAAACGGTTGGAGAGAAACTCAGGCGACGCCGACTTTCAATAACCAATCTTTAACTCCCCGTCTATAAAATTCCGGTCATCCGAAAAACATAACAAATAAAAACCATTCTTCAGACCGGAAAACGTAAGTAATACAACATTCGTTTATTGTCTTTTTGCACACACTGGATACAAAGAACATAACATCCTGGTTGTCATCGTTGCAGGCATCTATTTCTTTACACAGGCGCTACAAAGGGGATACAAACCAACCTTTCCAATACAACAAGGTACGGGCTTACGAAATTCTACACGTATTCATATTATTATCTATTTACTCACACATTCGTTTCAGAAGATACTAAAATCTTGAAAATATGTAAACGTAATTTAACTTGATATGTTCTTTTTGTTTGAGTCTCCAGTTTCATTGTATATTCATATAACAAGTATTCATCGTATGAAAGACTTTTGGTTTCCTATCACAGGCAGTAAATAAATTTTTAATTTTTATGAATCAAAAATATTAATATGTCTAACACAAATAAATGACTAATTTATTCTTAATCTTATTCATACGATTTCTCTTTAGATCAACAATTTATTTCCAGCGGTTTACTATGTTCCACATACAAATTGATATAAAAACCTGATTGTTATCATGACATTGTTTATCCGTTTCGGGTAAATTATGTTCCATATTAGTTTGCAAACGCATGGTTGGGCCTTGAAGGAATCTGATTGATATCTGATAACCTTATTTGCTGTCTTTATATAATTTATATACAACTGATTATCCAGAGTAGTATTTACAGTTAGCCTTACATGCATCAAATGAGAAGATTTTCAGAGATGGATCGGTTAATTTTGATGCTTTGTTACCATAAATGTTGCCATTACTATTTCATTTATAAACGATTAGTGCTATGTTCGTTTTCTTTTAGGTGTCCATCTAATGAACTTACTGTTAATGTGTTTGTAAAAGGGATTTTATTTATTGTTTATAAAATTTAGTTACAAGTACATTGGTGGTAAATTGTAGATGTAACCGGGTTTGTAAACGCAATTTTATTTATTGTTACTAAATTGTATACATAACTGTTTCTCAAGTTAAGTAGTCATTAGTAAGAGTTATGCTGTCAATATATTCCTACATTACTTGAGACCTGATGTGAGTACTCCTATTAGAATCTTATAGACCAAAACTTTGACGGATGTGTATTCTCTAGGTAGGGTTCAAACTGTGACACTCAATGATCCTATTAAGAATACTACACCCAACGAAACTGTGAGTGTGAATCCTAAAACCACTGTTCCATTCAACACTTTAGCGATACCTTTATTTCCAGTAACTGCTACAGTAGGAACACCTGCTTTGATTACTTATATCTCTGTTATATTAACTGTTCTGTGTTACTCAAACTAACATCTTTTCTACAAACTTTATGTATCTTACTCATTCTTAGATTATGGAAGATTACGTGACAAACTACTTCGTTGCAAGCCACAACGAGATCCTAAGTGAACTCGATGCTGCTATAGAGGTTGTTGAACGACGTCTGGCTGAAAACAGACAAGTGCTCGAGGCTGTCATTGGCTTACATCCGTCTCCATTTCGGTATGCTGCTGCATCAATGCTGAATGATGCTATTCGCACTAAACAGTCACAACTACGCAGGCTCAATAGTCTACGTAGGGATGCGGACGCAGCAAGACTTGACATTTATACCCGTATGGAAGCCAACTTTCCATCAAATAATATGTGACGTTATCCGATTCTTCATACAATATTATATTTAATTACAATCACCGGTGTCATGAAACAAATTTACATACATATATAGAAAAATAACACCTAAGCGCCGGTTAAAATTCCCCCCCGACCGTGCATCGCACGGGCCTGAACACTAGTAATAAAATAAAATTAACTTAACAAATAACAAGTGTTTGAGATTTAGGGGGCTAGTGAATTTAAGGCCACCCATCGAGAAATGATAGTTAAAAATGATTAAATTACTGCCTTTTTGTCCTTCCAAAAGATAAAAGGAAGAGAAATACCTGCTAAAGCGACGTCGTAGGGAGTAAAACGGTAACTTGCTGGGACCAATTTAAAATAGAGTGCGATTCAGTTACAACGGCTACCTGCAACCCACATTTCCTCCCCAAAACCCTCCACTCCAAACTCTCAATCTTATCCCTAACAATCACTCGATTCATGCTGGAAATCTTTTTACCCCAATCATCAGGTACATTCTTCTCCCCCTAATTTCTCTTTCCACCATGAAAAATCTCAAACCCCTAAATCAATATGTTTGATTTTGCTAATCTAATCTTGATATATGATTTCTGTTGAGTTTTCTATCTGATTGTTCATGAACATTACTACATTCATATCCCCAATTTTCTGAATTTAGTTTTGACCTAGGGTTTTTACTTTATACTTTCATCATGTGATGAATCATACTATGATGCAGTTTCTTAGGTCTCTATTAAACAAGTAACAGTTCTTGTAAGATTTTAGTCCTGAGAAATAACTGTTTGCCACTCACAAATTAAATGTTGACTTTTATATTAATTCACAATTTTACTTAAGAACAAAAATAAGATCAATAACTTATCTGTGATATATTAATTTAGGTTTATTCTTTTATTCCGTGATTGTTATAATGTTAGTCAAATACATATCTCAAATTGGGTTTATTCTTTTATTCCAAGATTTAGAAGAAGATATTCTTGTGTTTATAATGACTACTGCTAGCTTAGTTTTCATGGTAAATATGTAGAATATTGAACAGTTTATGTGGCTAATGATACTAGGTTGTCAAAGGTTGTTAAAAAAGTGAACATGACTGAAAAAGTTTATGAAGAGCTAGATGATGCAAAAGCTGAAATCGAAAAGTTAAAATCGGAAAATCTTGTGAAAGATAATCTCTGTGACAATTTAAAGAGATTAAATAACGAACAACTCAAAAGAATTCAAGAACTGAATCTGAAACTCGAAAAAGAAGCTCGAGAAGTAGAAGTAAAGGCTGATGAAGCTTATGGTGCAAAGCGGTTACTTGAAGATCTTGAGAGTAAACTTAGAGAAAAAGAGAAAATCATTGTAGGTTTCGCCTCTACTAATGATAAACTTCGTGTTGATTTTAATTCAAAGCTTCGGGAATTTGAAGCTGAGAAAGAAAAGCTTGTTTCATTGTTAGAGGAAGCAAATGCAAAGATTTTGGATCTAGAGGACCAAAATCGTGCTTTTATAGAGAAGATTGACGTTTTAAAAGAAGGGATTTTATCAGTTTCAAATAAGAAGTGTGCGAGTGAAAGCAAAATGGCTAAAGCTTCCAAACAAATGAGAGAAAGAGGAGATATGTTTGAAAAGTTGGAAGAAGAAAAAGTGAAGCTTGAAGAACAGCTTAAATGGAAGAATGAACAATTCAAGCACTTGGAAGAAGCCCATGAGAAGCTTAGAAATAATCTTCGCATAAAGGAAAAAGAGTGGGATATGGAAAAACATACATTTTTCGATGATATATCTACACTAGAAACAAAGTTAGATTCTCACATTAAACTTTCAGAAGATCTAAAAAACCGATTAGAGTTGTGTAAACAAGCTCTGGCTCATGAAGAGAGCCGAAGAAAGTCCTTAGAGATTCAACTTTCAGAATCCAATTCATGTTTCGTAGACATAAAGTCCGAACTTGAAAGGTTGAATTTTGAGAAAGAGTGTGTTTGTAAGGAGAAGGAATGTAAGATTCGAGAATTGGAGGAAGAAAATAAAGATCTGGTTCTCTCTCTCAATGAACTCAAAGAATCCCAGATTCGAGAAGCTGGTAAACTGTCTTCTATTGTAAGGCTTCAAAACAAGATTAAAACTTTGGAGGAGATTAATAATGTCAAGGAAGCAGAATGGACCTCTCGGTTTGAAAAAATGGTTGCAGAACTTGATTGTTGCAGACTCGAGTTAGAAAGTAAAGAGACTCGTCTGAAGGGTTTTACAACAGAGGTGGATGAATATAACTCTCTGGTCTTAAAGTTAGCAATGGAGAAAGAGGAATCTGTTCTCATGAGTGTGGCGTTGAAATCCACACTTTTGGAGACGAGATCAAAGATTGATGATGAGAAGCTTTTGTTGCATAATCAACTGTTACAAACAAAGAGTGAGCTGATAAATGCATGTGAACTGTTAGATATGGCAAATGAAGAACTAGATCAGATGTATTGTGAAGTAAACGAGGTCGAATTCGAATTACAGGTATGGAAATCAGTTGCCGAGAAGTTAAAAGTCGATTTGGAAGTTAACCATCATATGAGAAGGGAAGTGGAAGCTTCTCTTTTGGGTCAAGTGGCTACTGAAGTCAGCCTCAAAGAAGATTTAACACAAAAAGAAAACAGAATTAATGATCTTGAAAAGGAGATTAAAGAATTGAAGGAAAGCAACAGCCTTTGGAGGAAGAAAGAGATGGAATTATGGGAGAAAGAATGGGTGGCGAAAGAACTCGAAGCTGCAATTCTTACACAGTTAGAATCTGATAAAATTCATGAGCATGAGAAGCAAAGTCTTAACCATCTTGTAGAGGAGAAAGAACAAAGAATCAACAACCTGCAACAGATCATGAGTTCATTGGAGAAAGAATTCGATAATTCAACCGCATCTTTTTCGTCTCAACTAGCAGGTATGCAAGCAGAAATGAATCTGTTTCATGAAGCTTGGGAGAAAATGCGAACAACCATGGTTCTCAAGGAGATTGAAGTCCAAGAAAAGAGTTTGATGATCACAGAACTGGAGGAGGATTTAGAAACCCGGGTCCGGTTTGTGAAGAAATGTTTGTTAAGGGTGAAAAAACTGTCATCAGAAAACGAGAAACTGATGAGTATCATTGATAGCGCGTCTGAATGGATAAGTAAGTTATCGAGAGTAGACGGGCAAGTGATGGGAAGTTTGAGGAGCATAATGTCGGGTTTTGATGAGAATCACGGTGATGGAAATGGGTGTTCGGGGTTGAAGGAGCGGTTCGACCCGGTGAAAGAGAATATGAATGTGTATCAGTCTTCTCCCAAGGGGAATATGGCTGGAAACAGTCTTGATGAGAGATCACCATTAAGAAGTATTAATGGGTAATGAAGCTGTTTTGGTGTTGTGTACTTGGTTTTTTTAGTACATTGTTGGAATACGATAGCTGACTTGTATGAATGATCCATTTGTTGAAATAACATATTTTCATTTTTTTAAGTTTTTTATTATTTTAGTAGATCTTATCTTATGTATTAAAAAGTTATCCGTAATATTCCAATGAACAGCTTAGTTTTGCAGATGGGAGCCTTTAACATTGAGTCTTTATTATGTTGCTTCAGTATTACAGTATAAGTTCATATATTTACTTAAAAAGTTCAGTGCTTAAAAGTTTGAAAATGATATTAATTTTGTGCTGAGCTAATTAGTGCTTAAAAGTTAAAATTTGTAGAAAGTAACTAATTTGTAGCAATCATAAACAAATGAACGAAGTGACATAAACGAGCCAAACAAACGAGTATAAATGTATGTAAATGAAATGACATAAACAAGCATAGATGAATAGATGAATGAATAAAGATAAATAAACAACTTAGCAAACGTTTACGAATAAAGATGAATAGATGGGAGCCTTTAACATTGAGTCTTTATTATGTTGCTTCAGTATTACAGTATAAGTTCATACATTTACTTAAAAAGTTCAGTGCTTAAAAGTTTGAAAATGATATTAATTTTGTGCTGAGCTAATTAGTGCTTAAAAGTTAAAATTTGTAGAAAGTAACTAATTTGTAGCAATCATAAACAAATGAATGAAGTGACATAAACGAGCCAAACAAACGAGTATAAATGTATGTAAATGAAATGACATAAACAAGCATAGATGAATAGATGAATGAATAAAGATAAATAAACAACTTAGCAAACGTTTACGAAAATAATTAAACGAGCATTATCTTTGTTTTGCAATTTTGTTTTAACATTTTTTTTCTCAATATTTTAGTTCTAAGTTTATTTTTTATTAACGTTATGGTATTCATTAACATTTTGTTTTCTATATTACCGGTAAGGCTAGGTTTTGATTTACATTAAACCTCATAATTTTTTTCAACCAAATATTACTTATATCATCTCGGCATCACATTTCACTTCTAGATTTTACCTATGTAATAGCAACCGTCACCATTCTTTATTTTTTAAAAAATTTAAATATTAAATTTAAGAGAGAGAGAGAGAGAGAAAGTAGTGTTGTGTGTGCGTGATGTTACACCGCGAAATCAGGTGGTGTAGCGGTGCAGCCATGAGAAGTAATTGTAATAAAACAAGAAACTAATAAATAGTAATCAAGTTTAATAATTGTTCTTTTAAACTCAAATTTAAAGAAATTAATAACTAAATATTAATTAACATTCATATATGTTTCACCTACCTAAATTAATTCTATAAAATTAACATTTATAAAAAATTATATAAAACTAGAAACAAAAACCTATGGAAGTTAAATGGCTTTATAGAAAAAAAAAACTTTAATGAAACACTTTAGGGGAAATATTTTATAATTTTCTTTATTTGTATTATTTATTAATGGTATCTTTACTTTTACTAAAGGGTTGCTATTCACACATACACATTTGCTATACACATATATTATATACGGCCGTAGGGCCCTATATGGTCGTAGGTTGTCATACGAGCCGTCGACGACATAAAATTGTTGTTATCATATGTAATTATATTAATAAAATTATAGATTCTATAGTGCTCTAGAGCCTTATATGGTCGTATATAATTGTTTATATAGCAATTGTGCTGTGTAAATAGCTACGACCTTATTAAAAAGGACCTTCTATTGAGACATCCCTATACGTCTTGTATTGGGCTATACGGGGTGTATAGAAAAAGATAACCCCAATCTGACAAAAAGTTTTGTGCTATACACTCCTTAGTAGCCCAATACACACCTATATTAAGGGTAATACACTCCGTATTAGTAAATACACCCCTATATTAGGGTTGTTTTTTTTCTATAGATCACGTATAGTCCAATATGAGACATATAAAAGAGTGTTAAATTAGATTTAGGGGTGCCTTGTTAAAATACGCTTATTAAACAAACGAAAAATAATGTAGTTTTTATTATAAAAGATAAAAATAATATTTTAAAAAGTCTTCGTCACATCAAACATAACCACCCAATTTTGCTCTTGGAACGAAAAGAAAAACGGATGCTCTTGGGGACAACAACTCAACAACCATTGTTCATCTGTTTCTTCATCGGTGCGCTAAATAACCACGTAATTTTGCTCTGGTTTCTTGCCAAAAGAGGTTATTAATCCCTTCACACGATTGCATCCCAATTTTTGCACTCTATAGCTTAACTTTTTTCCCAAATTCTGAATTCGTAGTTCTTCATTTTGCTTGCTGTTTACGTAATTCTGAAAGTATATGTGGATGGTATTAGATAAACTAATTTTGATGCATTTTTTTTTGATCATTTGATTTTTGTGATTGTTTGCTTGAAGAAAGCAATCCTCTAAATATCCAAAAAAAAATAAAAAAAATTTCTAGGGTTTGGATCGGTTCCTGTGTGTTTGATGGTGTTTTCAGTCCTGTTTCTGAATTAATCTCGAAATTATGCATGTCCTTAAGATTGACATTCAGCCTGTAATAATCTGTCACTTAGAAATATTGGTGAGTTGGTCATTTTCAATTTTATCATCAGCGGCAAGGTGAAGATGAAGTTAGCTTATTACTATCTTACGCTCAGTTCCCGAGTTTACTAAATGAGGGAAAAAAAGAGAAGAGAAAGGAAAGGAAGAGAAAACGAGTGATTCCTTTCCTTCCGAATCCTTCCAAATCGGAAGGAAAGAAAAACACTGGAAATTGGCTTAACTTTCCTTCCACTTCCCTCCCTTTCCCTCCTTAAATGAAACTCGGGAACACGAATTTTTTTATTTTCCTTTCCTTTCCCTTCCTTTCCCTCCTTAAGTGAAACTCAGGAACACAATTTTTTTTTTTCATTTCCTTCCCTTTCCCTTCCCTTCCCTCCTTAAGTGAACTCCGGAACACAGTGTAATGTGTTTAGCGCTCCTCCCTGAAGTGTAAAGCTCAGATTTCAGACTGTTTCATTTTTATTCTTGTCTTTTCTGAAATGATGCTGCTTTTTTATTATGTTTCCAAATAACTTATGTGTATAATATTTTCTTTTGCCAGTAGCAAAGGCAAGGCTGGTAAACACATATCTTCCCGTAGTAATGTTGCCGGGTTCTCATGCCGAATGTTTGTAATTAAGTGCTCATCAGAAGATGGCTATGACTGGTTCTTTGAATTTTTCCCCCAAATGGGGAACATACAAGAATCGGCGGTACAACAATCAGTTTGAGGTATGTTTATGTTTCCCTGTCTTTTTAATGGTTGATTTTATGTCGGCTTGCACTTATATCTTTCACGGATTGTCATGTGTACTCAACAGGGCTTGATTGAAAGTAACAAATTACATGTATTACCTTCCAGTCTGTCATCAGTTGCTTCTGTATGTTTCTCTTCAGCTGAAATCAGAATATCATCAATTGTTAATGTTTTTGTTATTTGGTGCCTGCATTATATTTGCGAACTTTTTTTTTTTTTTAATCTAGGGAATTATGTAGACAACATTCTGTAATATGTTATTTTTTCTTTTGCAGCAAAAGGATTCCTTAAGTATCATCTTTTCAGTTCGATTACATCAACCATTAAGTGCTGCTCCTAATCGATATAATCTACTTAAGTGCAATTGCTCACTTAATCCAGTCCAAGCTTTTGGGACTTCTGTTGTGAAGAATGCTGCTTTTGCCTTATCAAGGTGATCACTCTTGCTTCGAAGACATTATGCAATTAATTCGACTGAAAATATAATAAGAATTGATAGCTTACCTGCTTAACAATTGTGTTAAAACTTACTGCAGTGGTTTTAAAGGTAGACCTATTATATTGAAGCTACTTCCAGCAGTGGGTATTCTTGTTTTTGCTATGTGGGGTCTTGGGCCACTTATGCGTCGAACAAGAAACATTTTACTTCATGTTTGTGTCTTTTCACATCTCTATCTAATTTTTCTTATTATTCAGTTAAGTTTTTTTCATCCTTCTGCTTAAAGTTCATATTCTCATTTTTCAGAAGAGTGATGGTAGTTGGGGAAAGAGTAATACTCATTATGTTATGACTTCTTACCTTCAGCCTTTGCTGCTATGGACGGGAACAATACTTATCTGCAGGTGGTTTACTGACAAATTTTCAGGCAATATGTGGAAGTTAATACTTCCAATTGTTGCATTGATGTCATCTATTTTTGTGCAGAGCATTGGATTCAGTTGTCCTGCCATCAGAAGCTAACCAGATTGTTAAAATTCGGCTATTAACTTTTGTGAAATCAATATCCACTGTGCTTGCACTTGCTTATTGTTCATCCAGGTGAATTCCCTCTTTCTTTCTCTGTCTATTCCTAGTTGATTATCTTAATTTATAGCTTATCATTTCTTTAAATAATTAATGCAGTGCAATTCAACAAACTCAGACGGTTTTCACGCAGACCAGTGATGCTACCGACACAAGAAATGTGCATTCCATAACAACGATTTCTATGAAATCCATAAGTTTTTGTTTTATTAAAATTTTAATATTTATTGTGGTGTTGGCAGATGGGATTCCAATTTGCTGGCAAAGCTGTATATACTGCAGTATGGGTTGCTGCTGTATCACTTTTCATGGAGTTGCTAGGTTTTTCCACCCAGAAATGGCTACCTGCCGGTGGTCTTGGGACTGTCTTGTTGACACTTGCTGGCCGTGAGGTGTATGTTATAATAATACATATTTATATTTACACACTTATGTATATATCATGCAACTATTTCATTATGAACTTTTTTTTCATGTTTGTTCATTAATTAAAATTTATTCTTTACGTTATATCTCTATGTAGATATTCACAAACTTTCTCTCAAGTGCTATGATTCATGCAACCCGTCCATTTGTTCTCAATGAGTGGATCAAAGCAAAGATAGGAGGATATGATGTTTCTGGAACTGTAGAGGTTTGATATTTCTTGGCTGCATTATGCAGTTTAACAAATTTTTACAAGATAAAACTTGCATATGCTTATAAATGAATGTGTCCTTGATGTGTACCCCTTTGTTTTCATGTCTAGCATGTTGGATGGTGGTCACCTACAATTGTAAGAGGTGAAGATCGTGAAGCCATTCATATCCCAAACCACAAGTTTACTATGAATGTAGTGAGAAACATGACCCAGAAGACTCATTGGCGTATTAAAACTCATCTAGCTATCAGCCATTTAGATGTCAATAAGATTAATGTAAGTACATGTAGGGGTGGCAGTTTCTAATACAAAAACAAAAATATTTAGGTTTTGGGTTGTCATATTCAACCCAACCCGTTTAATAAACGGGTCATGGTTGACTGACCTGCTTAACTAAGCGTGTCATTTTCAGGTTGTCATGCCTAACCCGTTTAATTCATTTAGCACGTTTACAACTTGATTACACCCTCCTCACAAACCACCCACATTGTCAACTAGTTTGACTTGTTAAATAAATGGGCTAACCGGGTCGTATTCCGGGCCTGCCACTAGTGACGTCTCATTTGCTATGCCGTTGATATTTTTCTGTAAAGATACGCCTTGTTATTTTGTACAGGTTATTGTAGCTGATATGCGGAAAGTATTGGCAAAAAATCCTCAAGTAGAACAACAGAAATTGCATAGGAGAGTTTTCCTCGAGAACGTTGACCCTGAAAATCAGTCCCTTCTGGTTTGGTCCTTTCCCTGTATTTTTTGCTTAATTATAATGATTATACGGGTTCGAGTTATAATGGTCTTTGTACATCCGAATAACTGATTAGTTCTTAGTTATTGTAAATTTTGTTATGCAGATTCTAGTGTCTTGCTTTGTGAAAACTTCTCATTTTGAAGAGTACTTGTGTGTAAAGGTAAGATCATTTTTGAAACTTAAGCTCAGATAGCTTTCTTTTTGTGTTTCCGAATTTTTTCATTTTATACTTTCTTATATGAAAGCAGGAAGCCATCTTGTTGGATCTTCTGCGAGTGATTAGTCATCACCGGGCTCGACTCGCAACACCAATCCGTACCGTTCAAAGGATTTATAACGACTCCGACCTGGACAACTTCCCCTTTGCAGATTCAGTCTTCACTCGTGGCAGAGCGCCTTCAAACCGCCCTGCAATATTAATCGAACCCAATTACAAAGTCAACGGAGAAGAAAAGTCAAAAGGTCAAACCAACAAGTCTTCAGTAAAGTCAAACACCTCTAAAACCAAAGATACACCAACTTCTGAAGCAAAAGATAAGAATCCACCGAATCCAGAGACCAAAAATGTGGATTCTGGAAAACCATACAACAAAGCGGTTGAAAATGATGGTGTAAGTGAACAAAAGGCGTCACGGGCTGCAGTGGAAGAAAATATTGTTCTTGGTGTTGCTTTGGATGGTTCGAAAAGAACTCTTCCTATTGAAGATGGAATGGATACTGCTTCTAAGGAACTGACCAAAAGCACGAAAGGATCAGGATCAGCGTCATCGGAGAAGGATAAGAAAGACGGTAGTACCCTTAGCTCCACGACTAGCGATAACAAGTAAAGTAGTCCCTTGAGTCGTCAGGAAGATCGATATCGATATTTCATGCTCTATGTTTAGCCCAGGCCCCAGGTACATAGTTCAAAGGTATATACAAAACTATACTTAGTTTAGTTAGTCTTGCGTGCTCAATAATAATGTCATTATAGAAAAGACAAATATGTATTTATATTTTTATATTTTTAATGTAGTAGTTGTATCAATCCATGTTGGTTTACTTTAGTCCCATAATTTTTGGCTCCGGATAAATCCACACCCATTTTTTATTTTTACACATTACATATGATCGGTTGGGTCCAAATGGTCGTTTGGATTGTGTGTTTTTTTTAAATATATATAAAAACCACCCCCCTTGAATTTTATGGGGTCGTCGTCGAGCCACGTCGCGTTGTTTTGGCCGAAAACGATCAATTGAGGTGTGTAGAAATAACAAAAAGTGGTGTGGATTTGTAACCACCCTAATTTTTTTAGCAGATTTTTATTTTATTATAGATTTTTTTCGTTTGTTTAGAAGGATTTTTTTTTCTTTCAAAATGATGTCGGAGGAAAACTTATTTACCATAATGGGTGATCTAAAAAATGTTTATCGAAATGCGTGTTTTTTTTAAAAGCTTTATTTTCTCACTCCAATAAAACTCCTAATCTTTATTGGTTTAAAAAGTTATATTTAAAAAATATACTTTTCTAAAAAGTTAATGATTAAGTTTCTAGTAATTTTAAATTTTTTTTTTTTGTTTGATGCTCATACTTTATAAAAAGGTTTTGTATAACTTATTATTAAATAGAACAAGAACAAGGTTACGTTTGTATTTGTTTTTCTTTGGTTCGCTAATAGGTATATAAAACTAAAAGTGAGGCTCAAACTTGATAAACGGGCTTCGAACCGTGATTCAAACTCCTAATCCTAGTTGCTGGATCTGTAACCCTTTCTTATTTTACTAGCATAGAACCCGTATGTTATACGGGTTTAATCATTATATATATATATATATATATATATATATATATATATATATATATATATAATTGATAATTCGTGTATACTTTTTTTATTATCAGAATAACGTATTAAATTACATTAGATAAAAAACTAAACTTATAATTCATAATATGGTATTGGTGAATTTACTCTCTTTATCAAAAAAAAATATATATATATATATTTAGGGCATGCTCTACTTGTATATTTGGAAAAATACAAGATAAACTTGATCATGTTTGTACAATCAAACCCCCAATAGCGACTAACATGAATTATGAATTGACAAACTTGAGACTTTATGTCTGCATAGAGGTTAGATGCGTATAAAGTTTTATCAAAATTATAATGACCATATTCTAATTGTTGAATATAAAATCAGGGGCGATTTTTAATGAGGGCCAGACCGGGCCCCGGCCCAGGCTGTTTTTTTGCTCAGAAGTAGGAATTTATACCCGTTCGGTTCAATTTTTTTTATATGCTTAGTCTGGCCCAGTCTATATATTCATAAGGAGTTAGTATAGGTAATGAAAGCATCATAGCTCAACTGGTTCACGCCTTGTTGGTTAAAATTCGGAGACCTGAGTTCGAAACCAGTAAGCAACGTTTTTTTTAATAGTGAATTGGAAAATCAAGCTTTTATAAAAAACCAAGAGAAGGCAGCAGGAATCAAACCTGCGACCTGCGATTTGAAAGGCAGGGACTAAACCATTGGACTGCCAGTGAGTTTAGATATATAACAGTTCAAAAATATATATCCAGTATTCTTCTGCGTCATCTCCTTCCCCATAAAACCCTAATCGACGAGACCTCCATTTTTTATGTTAATTGTTAAACAATGGTTATTTTAATAAATTATTGCAATTAGTTTTTTTTTTATTTTTTGTTGTGTGACCCGACTTGAACCGAATATCCGACCAGAACGTATAAACCAAGTTCAAAACCTAGCGACAACCTAAATTTTTTTTGACCCTTGAGTTTCGGCCCGGGCTAGGTTTCCGGTCAAGCTTTGCCACTGTATAAAATATACATTATAATCAAAAGATTATAATGTTATCAATAAAAAATGTTATGTTGATATACATTAGAAAAATTACAATTGTATTAGTCGCGATGTCTAAAATTTCCAAATTGGACGAACATGGCTCATTTGATATGGTAGGAAAAACTATTTAATATTGGATATTATGAACATGATTTTTATCGCTTAGGAATTTCTCTATGAATAGTATCACCCACAACGCAACGCTGATTGAATTTGTAAAATAGTATTAGCTATTCATTAATAAAAATTTTAAATATGATTTGCTCAATTATATTTGAAAATACACTAAATAAGTGTTTATTGGTATTTTATAAGTTTCTAATATTTTTTAAAATGAAAATAATAATAGTTTAAAAATTATTTTTAAATAAAAATAAAATGTAAATCAATATATGATTGTCATAATTCCATAAATATAAGTAGATAAAAATATATCATGATTATATAATATGATATAATTTTCAATAAAAAAGAACTTATTAGGGAGTAAATTTGGGAGGGTAAACTTTTTTGAGAATGAATCTAGTGTTGTCAACAATTGTAATTGTTTATTAGAGTAGGAAGATAAGAGTTTTCTAAAAGTTATTAATAAAATGAATATACTTAAAAGTGTTTTTTTTTTTTAATTATTATTTCATGAATGTGTTCCTTAACATAGAAACAAAGTTAATTTGTCTTTCATATATATTCTTTTTTATTTCTGTAAACATAATTTTTATAAATTCTTTTGTTTTTAAGTTCTTTTCAATGTGAACTTTTTTCTATTAATAAATCTTGAAGGAACCATTTATAAAAGAATTTAAAAAATAAACATCTAATTTTTTTTATAATGTATTACGATCTAACAAAGTTATCTTTTTATTTTATTAGAAAAGTTTTAATTAAATTTTCTAAAGTATATGTTTTTAAGGAGAACTACTTTTATCCTATATGATTAGGAGTAAGAAAATGAAGTTTTTAAGAAAAACACCTATTTTGGTATATAATTTTCAAATCACCCATTTTGATAATTAAGTTTTCCACCAACACTTTGTTTAGTTATGTTATTTAGTTTTCTCACTTATTTTTATATTTTAAACAAATTAATTAATCAATTTAGAGGTGCAGATAAGTCTTGCTCATGTACATGTGTGTACGTGTGTGTGTAGGCGTTTGTGTACGTGTATTTAAGCTCAATCTTGGTTCATTTGACATAAGAGAATTAAGTTTGGCTTGCAAGTAGATGGATTATTGATTAGGGGTAAACAAGTCGTGTTGTTTGTGAGCTACTCGAGATCTTACTACTGGTTTAGATGATCAATTCATAGATGACAAGATGTAAACAACCTTGAGTTATATTGAAATCACTTGTAGACTCAATTATAGAACTCTCTCTCGTACACACTCAGAAACACACATTTAAGAATACTCTCTGAACTGGTTAATGACAACTAACCAAGACAAAGCTATTTATACTAAGCCTCTACTGCCCGACGAACCAGCTGACCAATGAACCAATGGTTCGTAATGAACCTATGATTCGTTGCTCACGAACCATTGGTTCGTGGTTTGGTTAGCTGACTATATAACATACAATATAACCCATCTAGATACAACACACGAGACACAATTATGCTCTAACAGACCCCCTTAACGTGTGATGTATCTAAACTTCAATTTCTTCAAATCACTGATCTTTAACATTGCTGTAGTAGATCTTCAACTTGAAATCCATTGACAGTTGTAGAGCTTGCATGGCTGGATCAATCTTGAATTATCTAATCTTCAAGATCCAAATTGTTGTAGATATTACGAACCCCCATTTATCCATGCTTGAGTCTTTTCTCAATATAACCTGTATATTTAGAAGACAGAAATAAGGGTGAGCAAAATCGGGAAACCTAGAATCCCGACCTGACCCGATTCCCGAAATCTGAAAAAAAACATACCGTATCCCGAGACCAAAACCAAATTCGGGTATTCGGTTTTTGTGTGCTCGATTTCGGTCGGGATTTAGCTATTTCCCGAGACCGAAATCTATGATGTTTCTAGCCCACATACTGCTTATTTTCCACCCTATTTCTAGCCCAATTCAACCCTAGTTCCAGCCTAATTTCAGCCCATTGACGTGAGGTCGAAGTCCCACTCAAAGATAAACCCAATTACACTAATTAGATAGTGGTAAGCGGGTGTCGATCACAGGGAGAATGTGGAACATGTGTTGTTTGTAGCAATTATATCTAAGCAAAACAATAAGAATAAAAATGTAGAAATTGCACTTTAGATGATGGGATTTGTGGATTAAACTACTAACACCAATTTGAAACTAAATTAACGATTGAAATGTTATGAAATGACAAGTATGAGAAAATGTGATCCTTCTAGACTTCGAGTTGTAAGTTAACACTACACTAAGGTTTTCAATTGGGATGAACCACATAGACATGGTTCATGTGTACATGAGTGAAAGTGATAAAAGAGGACTAAGTACTCGGATTATGAGAATACGAGGTCGTCACTCGATGATCATTCAATATAAGCCAACCCAAATCCCTACCCAATTAATCCCGATTGCCAATGGCACCAAGAACTGATGGTTCAAGATAAAGATCAAAGAAAATACCAAATGTTTACAATCATTCATACACACATCGTAGCAAAAAGCGTCGAACGCTTAGATTGCTATCCCAAAAATAAAGAAAAACCAAAGTATAATGTTAAGCAAACAAACCCTACATCTAGAAGGAATCACCGGAATTTAGCCTCTCATGGTTTGATTGATTGCAAAGATGATGATTTGATGCTCCATGGATGATTCTTCAATGATTCCTTGATGATTATAATGTTAGAATTGATTTTCTCCCTTGTTTTTCTCTCCAAAAATCGCCAAAAACCAACCCTAGTTCGTCCCCCTTCGTCTGCCAAGAGTTTCCAATTGATTGGTCTCCCAAAAGTCTCCAAAAAACCCTTATTTACGATTTCAGCGCTGGCAGATTCGTAAGCTACGAATCTCAGTCAGCTTACGAATCTCAGAATCTGCCCAAAATATATTATTTCAGACCTGACAGATTCGTAGGCTACAAATCACTGTCAGCTTACGAATCTCAAATTCTGCCCAAACATCACTGTTTTCTTCATAACTTTCTCGTTTCAACTCCGTTTCCATCGCCGTTTTCGCCCATGTTCTCGTACTTTCATCCTCTATCATGCTAACATCCAATGCTTTCACTTACACTTCATTAAATCTCTCTCCAAAGCATGACCAATCTCCGTGGTTTACCTGCAAAGCATCAACTTCTCGTAGTTATTCAATATCATGAAATTAAACCCAACTAAGCATAAAATAAACACATTTATCACTTCTAATCACTAGTTAACGGTGCAACCGTCACATCCCCACACTTACCCGTTGCTTGACCCCAAGCAACTCAACATCATTTCGTTTTCAATCATCCAATCAATCCAGTCAAACCCAGTTTTCAGTTAAGGTTCCAAGTCATACCCCATTCCCAAAATGCATCAATGCACTAGTTAAGCAAAATGCAACAATCAAACTACAAGAATTTTAACCAAACCTAACATGCTCTCGGTCTTTTATGCACACAACAAACCCCTCACAATGAACACTCCTCTCGGTTAAGATTTGAAGGCTAGCGTAATGAGCTAGTAAGCACTCAATTGGCTAATGTGTTGTTTTAATACCATAAGCTTGTACAACTCTCGAACCTCCATCTAAATTGCTATAGCATGCATGCAAATCAAAAGGTCTTATAATGGGTTGTAACGGGGCTAGGCGTAGGGTGTGGAATGGGAATATTTGAAGTGGCTCAAGTGATTCAATCCGGCTTATTTATTTCATACAAAGCAAACAACTAACAACGACATATCTATGCTAACAATAATTCACAATCTTTTTGTTGCTCAATACTTCAATCACTGATCTCATATTTTGCAATTTTTTTTCATCATTTTTCTTTCTCTTTTCTTTTTCCTCTTTCGCTTTTTTTTCATTTTTTTTAAACAGAGATGTAAAAAGCGTCTAACGCTTAGATTACATAACAGAATATCGCAGCTTCACCAAACTACCTTATTCAACTTCTATCTACAAACAACAAACAACTATAAGCCGAATCGACCACTAGGGGTAATAAGATGAGTGGAGAAGGATCGGGTGATCAATCAATAGGCAATAAGCACAACATGGCTTCTAATGGACCCAAACCCCCGCCCCTCACTTTTACCAAGCTCATATATGTAATGTATGAGGTCCCAACCCCCAAATCCCACACTCACGCACATCGAGACGAGGCTTCACCTGAATGCCTAAATCATTTTCACATGCATATCATAGCCAAGATCTCAGAACGCAACAGTTGCACAAGTTCTAAAGTAATAAACACATAGCCACACTCAATGAATAAATATATGTATGATAAGCAAGAGTGTAAGGCACAAAACTCACTAGTTGTGGAAAATGGGTTACCGGTTTGTTGCATGAATTATTATACCGGAAGCATGCTACCTTTGATTAAAAACTTCTATCAAACTTGCTAGGCATTATTGAGCAAATAAAGGGAATTATGACCATGTCAAGGAACCAACACTTTCAACTCCCACCAATCGGGCCTCTAACCAACTTGCACTTGTTCAATCACCGGGGTCAGGAACACGTAACACAAAAAAAATTTAAAAATTTCCCCCATCCCCACACTTGGGATACATTGTCCCCAATGTATGGTTTTAGAGGTTTTGCAAGGAGTGAAATTTCATATTTTTATGAGAAGCTAAATTAAATGCTACCTCCAACCGGATTTATTCCAAACAAAAATAAAAATAAAAATAAAAACTTAAAGAAAAGAAAAGACAGTCCAAAGCCAAGCAACATAAAAAGAGTGAGGAATGAATACATGGACCTGGTGGCGATGGATACATATGATGCTCTTGATTCTCCAACTTTCTGCCACATCCTCCCACACTTAAGTGTTACAACGGCCCTCGGGTTGCCTCCCGGGCAGCGCTAAGTTTACTAGTCTTCAGCCAGACCATGCCAACTCTCAGTTATGGTGGTTTGAAAATGTAGCCCCTGCCATCTTCTCCAGTGTGCTTTTCCATTTGGTGGGGTGCAAACTTGTTGTATGTACTGAAATGAGTGTAATTTTTATACCCACGAGGATCAACATTGAGTACATTACTCCCGGAGCTTCGAAGATCTGGTGGTTTACCTTCTGTTGCACTCGCAGTAGCCTCATCATACCATGCACCCTCACGTACACCCATAATGTGTGGAAGAACACCCGTATCAAAAACACATGATTCACCAACCCTTGCAGCAGACTCATAGGTGATAGATTTGGTCCAGGCATTGAAAAATAGCTTACGATTCTCTAGGGTCATTGTGATGATATCGTCCCGACAATTGATTTGAGCGTTGGCCGTGTGTAGGAACGGGCGACCTAGAATCACTTTATGTTGTGCCGGAGCCTTTGTGGAAGCATAATCCAGCACTAAAAAGTCCACCAGATATTGGAATTCGCCCAATTGAATCATAACATCCTTGACCACTCCGCGTGGCTTCTTCCAAGTCTCATCTGCTAAACTCACCACACTATCTATCACATGCAAAGGACCGAATTCATATAGATCATACAGACTACCTGGTAACACACTCATAGTTGCTCCATAATCCAATAAGGCTCGAGGAATTTTCAGCTTTCCAACTCGAATTGGCACAATTGGTGCTCCTGACTCCTCGTCTCTTTTTTCTTTGATAGTCTCACCTATACCTGCAACAACTTGACAAGGAGAGGTTAGACATGTTTCATTAAATTTAATATTAGGAACGACACTTACCATGTTAATATGCACTTGCTTTGTATTTTTCGGATTCACCACTGTGTCACTTGGGAGTTGGCCCTTGTTCTTTTTCAAATCTGCGACTTCGGTAGCAAGTTGACCCATTTGAGTAGTCAAAGAATGAATAGCTTTATCACGTACCTCATCTTTCCGAAGCCTTTCATCATCCATTTGATTCCTCTTGTGCATATCTTGTTGCATTATCTTGAGCATATCCATGACTTCATTGCCACTTGAATTCATAAATTGTTGTTGTCGAGGCTGATATGGTTGCTGATTAGATCCTTGAAAATTGGGGTTGGCCTGATTGGCAGGATTACCATAGCGAAAATTAGGGTGATTCCGTAAGCCTTGGTGGTATGTGTTTGAATTCATGTTGAAGCTTCTACCACCCCCCATTTGACTTTGAACTTGATATACCTCTTCGAATTGCCCTTGAAAACCTGGACATTTATCCGCCGAATGCCCCAAGTCGTTACAACTAGCACATACATCATAGACTTGATTAGGAGCTTGAACAGGTTCATCGGATACGACTTGAACATGTGTTTTACCAATGGCATGTCTAGTCCTCCTAGATGATTGTGCCTTTCTCTTGGATGTCACCGCCATTTGCTCTAAATATGCCCAATCATCTTGTTCATAGTTCGTACCAAAAGTGCCATTAGAAATGGACATTAAGTCTCGAGCATCTTCGGGTGTCAACCCCTCATGGAATGCATTCAATAAGTCCCATAAATCAATCCCATGGTGAGGGCAATTCTTCAACATCAAGTTGAATCTCTCAAATGCCTCATGAAAAAGCTCACCTTGTTGTTGTTGGAAATTTCTCAAGTTCCTTCTAGCATCGCTTGTCTTCTGATTTGTGTAGAACTCATCCAAAAACCTTTGTTGCATTGCAGCCCATGTATAAATGGATGCGGATGGCAATGTGTGAAACCATCTCTTGGCTTTATCCTCAAGTGAAAATTGAAACAACACCAACTTGACTGCGTCGGGCGAAAAACCTTGCCCTCCAATGGTGTTGCATATAGAATCATATGCCTCAAGGTGAAAGTAAGGCTCCTCCGTTGCCAACCCATGAAACTTGGGTAGACTTTGTAATGAATTGGTCCTTACCTCAAATGTTCGACCTTCCCGATTTTGAGGAATTACCACCGGTGATGGGTTGTTTGTAATGATGGGTCTGAAATGTGATTCAATTCCTCTATCCGCATCACGGTTATGCCTTCTTGGAACTGCAATTGGTACTCCTAGCGGTGGCCCTTGCGGTGGTGGTGGGCCTTGTGGAGGACCTTGATGATTCTGTGGTGGCGCCCTTTGTTGAGGTGCTTGCCTTTGGACTGGAGGTGGCTGCTGTCTTGGCATAACCGGGGGTCTCATATACCTTTGTTGAAATTGATTAACCGGTGGTCTTTGTTGAAATGCAAATTCTTCTTGAGTAAATCCTTGACTTACATTGCCCTCTACTTCATATCCTTCGTCATAATCTTCATACCTGCCTTCATAACCATTACCATATCCCCCATATTGTCCCTCCAATGGTATATGTGTATGTTGCTGAAATCTTAGTTGACCTTGTTGTTGGGGTCCCGGAGTTGTAAAAACTGGTGGAAGGTTTGAGGTGGTATGGGTTATAGGTGGGGTTTGCTGAAATAATGGTTGTTGATTTTGTTGAGATGATTGCCCATAAGATGGATAAAATTGGGCAAAGGATGGAATGCCCGAATAAGATGCAAAACTGGATGGGTGTGATTCAGGCAAACTTGTTGAAGTGGTAGTACTAGATGTGGGTATAGTGGATGGAGAAGGGATTGAAGTAGGTGGTGGTATATATTGATCCGAAGGTGAGACTGATGTGTCCACCGGTTGCTTTCTCGGTTCACTTTGTGGTTCCATTCTCTTGCTTTGCGTACTCGGTGATCCAACAACCTTGTTTTCCCGATGTAAGATTCGGTTCTGACTGATTGTCCTTTCGATTTCTGGATCAAACAATAATGGAGATGATGAACGTGAGCTCCTAGTACGCATGCACCTGTGAGTACCTGCACACTAACACAACCCAGTGTAAAACTGACAAACAACGAAAATAGGATAAAGAAACACACGTTGCGCACGTCTCCCCGGCAACGGCGCCAAAATTTGACGTGAGGTCGAAGTCCCACTCAAAGATAAACCCAATTACACTAATTAGATAGTGGTAAGCGGGTGTCGATCACAGGGAGAATGTGGAACATGTGTTGTTTGTAGCAATTATATCTAAGCAAAACAATAAGAATAAAAATGTAGAAATTGCACTTTAGATGATGGGATTTGTGGATTAAACTACTAACACCAATTTGAAACTAAATTAACGATTGAAATGTTATGAAATGACAAGTATGAGAAAATGTGATCCTTCTAGACTTCGAGTTGTAAGTTAACACTACACTAAGGTTTTCAATTGGGATGAACCACATAGACATGGTTCATGTGTACATGAGTGAAAGTGATAAAAGAGGACTAAGTACTCGGATTATGAGAATACGAGGTCGTCACTCGATGATCATTCAATATAAGCCAACCCAAATCCCTACCCAATTAATCCCGATTGCCAATGGCACCAAGAACTGATGGTTCAAGATAAAGATCAAAGAAAATACCAAATGTTTACAATCATTCATACACACATCGTAGCAAAAAGCGTCGAACGCTTAGATTGCTATCCCAAAAATAAAGAAAAACCAAAGTATAATGTTAAGCAAACAAACCCTACATCTAGAAGGAATCACCGGAATTTAGCCTCTCATGGTTTGATTGATTGCAAAGATGATGATTTGATGCTCCATGGATGATTCTTCAATGATTCCTTGATGATTATAATGTTAGAATTGATTTTCTCCCTTGTTTTTCTCTCCAAAAATCGCCAAAAACCAACCCTAGTTCGTCCCCCTTCGTCTGCCAAGAGTTTCCAATTGATTGGTCTCCCAAAAGTCTCCAAAAAACCCTTATTTACGATTTCAGCGCTGGCAGATTCGTAAGCTACGAATCTCAGTCAGCTTACGAATCTCAGAATCTGCCCAAAATATATTATTTCAGACCTGACAGATTCGTAGGCTACAAATCACTGTCAGCTTACGAATCTCAAATTCTGCCCAAACATCACTGTTTTCTTCATAACTTTCTCGTTTCAACTCCGTTTCCATCGCCGTTTTCGCCCATGTTCTCGTACTTTCATCCTCTATCATGCTAACATCCAATGCTTTCACTTACACTTCATTAAATCTCTCTCCAAAGCATGACCAATCTCCGTGGTTTACCTGCAAAGCATCAACTTCTCGTAGTTATTCAATATCATGAAATTAAACCCAACTAAGCATAAAATAAACACATTTATCACTTCTAATCACTAGTTAACGGTGCAACCGTCACCCATTCTAGCCCACTTTCACAGCCTATTTTCAACATACTTACAACACAGTTCCAGCCAAGTTTTTCAACCCAAACTATAAAAAATGGATGCACTTTGAGTTGTAAGTAGCAACAAAAAAAACACAATAATCATCTATTTGTTTTTTGCTGAATAAATATTAAACTAATCATACCTTTTGCCATTCGCGATACAATCAGGTATCTAGCAGAAGACGATTTCTACCATTTCAATATATCAAAGCCGTCATCCCACTCTTCTTTATCATTGTCTAGATACTTTTTGAGTTCAAACATAATTTTATATGAGGATGATCCTCCAGAATTGAACTTAGCCACAAACTTGTCTTCTCCATCCAATGGCACTTGACTACTTTTTTCAAGCTTTGACGAAGTTGATGCACTCTCCATCTCTTGGTCTAACTTGTACTCGTGAAACACAAACCCCATTGCACTTGTGATGTTATTCACAATAAGTTTCACTTTATTTTCAATGTCTTTTTCCTTTTCTTGCGGTTATTTATCCGCCATTAATATTTCCTTGTAAACAACATGAATCATTCTTGATTTCTGACTTGGGTCCAATATAGTTGCAAAGTATAGCAACCTGTTCTCAAATTTGTCTTCTCCCCAATACTTGTTAAGTTTATCATCTGATAAACATCAAATTATACATATCTCTACACCGAATATCCTTCACAAACCGACACAAATCTAATTTACTAACACCAAAACAAGTCTATTTTGTTTTCTTTTTAGTTTTCCAGGCTAAAAAGGCAAAAATCGCAAAAGGAACATATTACATTAAAAAACAAAAGAAAAGTGCAAAGTTCCGAGACCAGCGAAGACCGGCAAGCCCCGTGTCTGGCCAAGCACGCCCCGTGCCCACCGTCTGACACAACACGCCCCGTGCTCACTTTAGCACGGCCCGTGTCATCGCAGAGTTGCAGATTCTTGCTGGTCCGTCTGACATAACATGCCCCGTGCCCAACCTAACACGGGCCGTGCCCAAGTCTGAAATCTGCCTATAAAAGCCATACTCTCCTCATTTGAAAACTCGCTCAATTCTTCTCTTCTCCCCTACGTATTGAGTTATTTGGTCGTTTTTGAGTCTTGTAATCAAGTTTGTAAGAACTTTAACTTAAGTAAGAATCAATAAGCTTTTGTCTATGAAATCTTCTCCTTCTCTTAAGCAAATCTTTAAAGCCATGTTTGACTATATTCTTATATTTATTTGGGAAGTAACAAACCCTTGGTGGGATGGCTAACAGCCTTATACACTCACTTAATGTGTGTTTAATGACTTTATCAAAACCCTTTTTATTTAAAGTGTATTACTGATTTTCTGAACCAAACGTGCTCTACGTATCACAGACCATTTGGGGAGTCGAAATCCCAAAGGCCGGACTTGTGACACCTGGTCGGGGGACGATGCATGATCCGAAAGGTGACTCGCGCCCCATGCTACATGATACGTTCGAGGTCCTTATGTCTATGTAAGCAAACTCGGCTGACCACGCAAGTGCGGGCTGAAAGTATTTGGTTGTGAATGGGGGTTGGTAATATTTTGTCACTTCACGAAAGCCAAGATGGTACGTGTTTGTGAACTTGGCTCTGGTTACGCCGGACGTGCATGCGCGAGAGCGGTGCACGGAAGAAACGGACCTTAGTCCCTTAAAAAGATCATTTTCATAATAATATAATCCGGCACGCAGAGTTGTTCCCCTGCTGGTTCATGACAGCGTGTCGAGTACGGTAAATCGGCCGGTTTGAGGGACCCCGTAACTAAATGGCATTACACTACTTTGTTTGTTCGCTGGCAACACCTTCCCTCGACATTCGTACTCCTTGTAGACGATTAGCAGTTGGATGGTATATCAGCCTAAGATTCCGAAAGGTGGTTGGTCTTCTGCCAGTGAACAATCTTAAGCAAGGATATAAGTACCTGTCGAGTCCTCTTGAACCATTGGTAAGTTCTCCCAAGTAATATTAACTTCGATTTACAGTTCTCTAAAACACCATTTTATTTTCTTTCTTTCTTTTATTTTAGTTTATTTTTATTTGTTTCTTAAAACTAAAAGTTAGACCTGGCTAGATGATAACAGCCGACTGAGTATCCAGAGCTCTCATTTTCCATTGTGTCCTGATCGACCCCTATTCAACTTGCCGCTACTATACTGCCCACGATGGGTATACTTGCTTGTGTAATGTGGTGAAATAGCGGCTATTAAGTAAATCAAGTATTATAAATAAAAAAAACTTAAAACTGCTAAGGTCGTGTTTGGCGCGCCATAAGCTAGCTTATCAGCTAGCTTATCAGCTAGCTTTTTGACGTTACCAAACGGAGCTTTTTTTTAATAAGCTAGTTTTTTTTATAAGCCCCGTTTTGTAACGTCAAAAAGCTAGCTTATAAGCTAGCTTTTGAAAAGCTAGTTGGAGTAGCGTTTCAACTAGCTTTTATAATATTTTCAGTTTTACCCTTCTCTAACTTATAAATAAATATATTTATTTATATTTATGACATGTACTTTTATGTCATTTTATATT